>JAAAKG020150976.1:0-31415 GCA_010014905.2 Druon quercuslanigerum
GTTGCGCGCGCAACCTAGTCATGTGCTATGGTCTCCTACTATTTTCACACGGACATAGACCTGTCATAGTATTGGAGGGAATGCGGTTTCAGATATGGGATCACTGGTACTAGCACGTTTAGGGACGAAATCTTCAATTTGAAGATTAAATTCAGTACAAGGAAATTCAACTTTCTTCTTGAAACAGCATTTATTTTGGATCATAACCTTCTCCCAATGCCGTTGCACCTTATTTAATTTATACAAAAATAGAAATAAATCTTTTCTTGTGGGAGGGAACTCCATTTTATTTATCTATCCTATTAGTTATTTTTTACTGTAACACTGAGGCCACTATCAAATAATTCTTTCAGATATTCTAAATATTATTTACAAGTGATGAACATAACTTTTTCAGATCAAA
This sequence comes from Druon quercuslanigerum, assembly GCA_010014905.2. NCBI lineage: Eukaryota > Metazoa > Arthropoda > Insecta > Hymenoptera > Cynipidae > Druon > Druon quercuslanigerum. The sequence goes on from JAAAKG020150976.1 coordinate 404, forward strand.
TTTCATACGTGCCATTTCATTCATGGAATCAACGGGGTTTTGACCATTTTGTCAATTCTTTTAAACAATTTTAGATATAAAACCTAATCTAGCATGTTCTTATCTTGAAATAAACATAAAAACCTATTATATATATTATATATTATATATATCATATATTATATATATTATATATTATATATTATATATATATTATTTTTACGTTTCAGATAATAATATCCGCGTTAACCTCTTGATATTAATATGTTACTAATCTTAATGGACAAATTGTATCAGTTAGATCTTACTTTTATGAAACCACTTAGTTCTTTCAATGTGGAAGCAGACCACATCTAGGTCCGCTTATCGCACTTGATGTCCTTCCAACTATATTTGGAGAAAGTTATTTAAAGGCTGGAATGTAAGAACATTCAAAGAAGTCACAAGCACAAGACGTGCGTCTCGACAAAAAAGGTATTAGATTAGCGTCGATTAGCATTTCAATTTGCTGAAAGTTTGAATTAACCTTATCATCTTAACAAAAGAAATGGCATGGCAGGGACACTGACCTTATGAGTGTGCACAAATTCCCGCCGCATATAAATTTTTGACGAAGGCAGGAATGTAACTGCAGTTGCGCTAACAAAAAACCATAAATCATTTCCCGAGTCTTGTTGATCCAGTATAACTAATCTTGGTAAGACAAATTGCAGCAGTGATATCTTGCTCTCATGAAACCACTTAGTTCTTTAAATGCGGAAGCAGACTACATCCAGGTCCGATTATCACACTTGATGTCATTCTAATAATCGTTGGATACAGTTATTTAAAGGCTGAAATTGAAGAACATTCAAAGATGTCATAATTTCACTCAATAAAAAAATAAAAAATAATATTTTTACATTCTCGTCAGAGGAGGTATTAGATTTGTGTAAAATTAGACCCCTGTTCCCGTTTTTGGAAAATGTGAACGTTTTTAGACCCTCTAAATCTTAAAAACAGGTTTTGAGAGTTGTATCTCCGGCTGTCTGTCTGTATGCATGTATGTATGTATGTATGTATGTATGCATAAAGAAGAAAATGAATTGTTGGAACATGACCGTTAAATGGATAGGAAGTTCTATGGTTCACTCAAAACAAGTTGCATCGATTAGCTTTACAATTTCCTCAATGCGAAATCCAAAAAGTAGTTCGTTGGCAGGAGGGACTGGCTTTAATAGGGATCTAAAGGAGAAATTATTTCATTTACTGACTGACAATCATTTTAACTTTCTCTGTCTAATTAATTAATGTTAGTTCTTTCATTAATCTTCAATTAATTGATTTATTTTTATTTAATTAAATTGAAATCAAGTAAAGTTTTCAATTTTTAATTGAACAAGTCTTGCCTGCCTACTCAATTTTCGCTGAATCGATCAAATCTGATTCATTGGACCATTTATTAATAAAGTATTTCCGTTTGTTTTAAAATTGTATTTCTTTAACTGATGTGAAATTGATTCCTTGCTCAATTCTGAAGGGCTGAAGGACTGAAGGGCGCCCGATCGTTTGTAAAATCAAGGAGCATCCTCAAACGATCAAAAAGATGTATGAGAAAATTACTTCGTATTAAGAACCATGATTTAAGTCTTCATATTTAAATCCCGCTAGACCAACACAACGCAGGGTAGAAATAGGAAGAGACTGAACAAGGATGATAATTCGCTGTAGAATAAAAGGATATCTATTAATTACGAGTCAGAAAAATACTCCTTTATTTAAATGACATTGGATGCCTCACACTCAACGTTAATACATCCCGTAAAAAAACATACTCTCATATCAAAATGAAAAAGATAGCAATTACGAAGTTGACTTACCTAATGGTTAAATCGTCGCGATCATACTATTGACCATTACACAATTGATGCCTGCCGCATGAGTCATAAGTTATCGCTTTAAAACCCAACGAGTTGATATCACGACCCATAATTATATCGGGGTTATAAGGACCAAATGTCAATTTGAACGAAGCTATTCGCCCTTAGTTTATTGTCGAATCAACCAGAATAACGTAATCTATGTAATTTTTTCCAAGAAAATTAAATTATTATATTAAATCAAATTTATTAAATTAAATTTTAAAAAATGTCTCCAAAATGGCACATCATGTGTGACTCTAGAAGTCACACAAGGGCATAACCATGTTGAAAAGGTCATATCACTGATCAAATTAATTTCAGATTGGATTGTTCAAAGAGCAGCTCCCATGATTATCGAATAGTGTATCCGCATTATTACTTTATTCTTGAGATTTCCAAACACCACTTTGCACCTCGTGGCGACACATCTTAATTTATGGAAGGCGAATTGGGAGACATACCTTACTTTTCGATGTCGATAGTCCTTCTCTTTATTACTTATTCAATCGCACCAACGGTATGAGGCTCATGCCTGGTTCAGTGTTGTGGTTTTCAAGTTTAACAAATTTTACTTAATAATTATGGCTTATGTCTAAGACTTTCTAGGATGATTTTCAAACTTGAGCGTTACAACTAATAACGAGACGAAATGTTAAAGGAGCATGTATGTTTGTATGTATGTATGTATTTATGTATGATATATTCTGAATTAAAGGCCAAGTTTCTTTAGCCAGCTATTTGGGATGAAATTCAAAAGTTGGCGCATTTTGAATATTTCTGAGGCCACATTTCTTCAAGATTAAAGTATTTTCTAGAAGGATATTTATAGTATTCAAAAAGGACAAAAATTTATCCTGATGACTTTTTTGTTTATACCAAAAATAGCCAGAGTTATAACCATTATTAATCAAAGATTTGTGGGACTGTCGTTGTAAGTATACTCTGCATGCCAGATACTTTGAAAGATTCCTTTAGTTCAGGGAATTATTTTGAGATAAAGTAATAGGGCACCACCACTGCGTTGTAATATTTTGTAATAATATACATGTATGGAAATTATATAATTATGGAAGTTAGCATATTTAGAATATTGTACATGAGCAGAGGACTTATGCTAATCAAATTTTATTTAATAAAAGGGCTTCTTTTAGAGAATGAATAAGATTCTCTTTAAAGAATAAATGTTTATTCAAATAAACCTGAGCTACCCTAATATTATACAAATATTTCTCTAGTCGCTATTCCAGATAATAGCGAGATTTTCGTTCCATCAATTAACCTGTGAAATAGCGTGTATTTCGCGCACGAGACGACTTACATCAAATAATGATTAATTCTGGATCTACTTTTCAGCTAGATCTTTATTTATAACGTAATTATAAATTAAATATACTAAGCATATAAATATTTTTGAGATGACTCAAAATTCGTCAGCTGTGACGTGAGAGGTCGCTGACACTTCTTCCTTTTAGGTAGATCACCTGTTAATTCTTTAAAAACGGGCCAATGGACTGAAATCATTAACACCTTACGCAAGGGAGGTAAACGGTTTTCCCAACACGTGCTCGAAAGATAGGTATTCTCGTTTATATATAAATCCCAATTATTAGGCTTTTATTCTTATATGACCTGTCGCTCAGGTGTTAGAGAGCCTACCTGGGTTATACGCTCATGCAACCAGGGTTTTAGGCCACTCGCTCTAATGGTCAGTCGTTGTTGTTACAGCACTTAGCTGGAGGCAAGAAGTAAGAGGGCTAGCATCTACGAGCCTTTGAATGGTACAAAATTCAGAAGACTCTCGCGTCATGCCTAACTTTTAGAAAATATTTTCTTTTCCTTGCCTTCAATGGTCAGTTATGCTCGCAAAAGGGTGTAGAGGTTTGAATCTGTTAGTCTCTTGTACACGATCTGGTTATTGACGGAAAGATTGAAAATATTACAATTGAAAATTTGAGGAATAAGCCTAATAAATAAAACTGTATTATTTAATACTCGTCAATTAGGGACTTTTGCCCTGAAAATAACCGCAGGCTCGGAAACACTCGAAAAATAGAAATTCTAGGATTTCATATTTCTGGCACGCAGAAGATTGCTAAGATACGTCTCTTTTGTCGACAGCGTCAGAGGATATTATCCACCTGGGCACTCGCGGACAGAACTTAACCAAATAAAATTCCAATGACTTTGAATTCTATTTTTTTAGAAGGGAATTATTGGACAAGTTCCAGAGGGTTTAGACTCGGGGCTTCTCCTACCAACTCGCTTCTGCGATCTGTGCTTTTCAGCTACAAGATCCAGAATCTCGTTTTTGGCTGAATTGCTCTTTTTATAGTCTCACTCCAGTTCTCCCTTCGCGATGTTACGCAACGCCGTTGAGGAGGGAGTAGCTGGTCTGCCCTACAGAGTTCCTTCTGTGAGATGCTATGTTTCAGAAGGATCACACAGGAGATACTACTTTTGCCTATTTACAGGCAACCCTAATCTTAAAAAACTCGGAAAAATTAGTATTTTGTTCTGGAGATAAGGCATTTTAACATGACCTTACTTCAACTCACCTAACCGAAAAAACAGTCTTTATCAAATTTTTGGGACCAGCTGGAAAACATCAGAGCCAAGGAGAATGGAAAGAACGAGAGCTATAGAGACCTTATAGGGAAGTTGCGACGATTGTACACTGGAACCCCGTTTTTCCTTATTCGAGGGAAACGCGCGGGTCTCACATTCACTAAGACTGGAGGGATTTCCACTCTTACGTGGATGAAGTCAGTTGACCTACTGTGATTGGTTGAGGGAGAGAGAAAGAAGAGCCCACGTATTCACTTCTCACTGGTCACCATACTACCCACAAGCGCGGTAGTGGGGGCGTGAATAGAGGAGACATGTTAGGAAAAAGGGGACCAGAATCTAAAGTAAATGCGGGGGAAAGGAAATGTGGAACTAAGGAAAAACGGGGTTGCAGTGTACACCGAATATTCTATTAAATTAATCGCCCTTGTCATCAGTGCTCTACCGCGTGTCAAGCTTATTTCTTTTATGAGTTTGCTCTGACTATCTCTCTCTCATTTAAAAACAATGAGATTGACACAGTTCCCATATAAGTGAAAATTGACATCGAACTCACAAACAAAAATAAATTGTCAGGCGTTACCACCCTGACATAATCAGCACTCTGGTCTTTCTCTCTCTTTTTTTTCAAATTTCCATACTACCCTGGCCTATCTGCTAGGGACGTGACAAGATTCCTAGAAACATTTTTCATGTTTTTTTTTTTTTACAAAATTTTTAAAACAAATTTTAATGTATAAATTAGTTTTTCGAGCCATCTTTATTTCGCATCGCAGGTATATTTTCCCAGACTGGCTAGGACTTCCTGCAATACCAACGCGCTATTTTTCACTTTGAGAACTTATATAAATTCTTTTGAACCGAACTAAAAATATTTTCACAAGTTTTCTACAATTCGTCGTGTACTTAGCTTAGCTTCTTACAAATTCTACACTTCTAGCAGGACGTATTTTTTCCGTGTATTGCAGCTCAAGTTCCTAATGTCACCAACTTTCATTTAAGCCGCAACATGAGTAAACCCTTAGTTTTTTCTGTGTATACATAGCTAAAATTATATTGTTCTTTGAATAACCGCTTTTCTTATACGTATATTAATAAGAGTAAGTAACTAAAATTACTTTCCATAATTGTTTATTTCCACAGAGGTGCTTACGTTTTTTCTAGTAGTAATTCTAAAAATTACAGTCCAGATTGTCTACAGAAAAATATTAGAATTTTTGGAGACAATCCTAAAAAAATTACATATTTAATTTTGTCAACTTCCATGCTCATTCTAACAGCCCTAACAGTAATTGTGTATTTACTTATAAGCAAAACATAAAAAAATTTTAATCTATACTATAGATTCTCACTGGTAACTTGACTCTAAAATACAATGTAGATCCTTATTTACGTTGTCAGTATAAAATATAAAATGTCTGACATTCGTTGAATTAATTATAAAGTTGGATAAAAATAGAATTATTTTTTATGGGACTTTTGATTGTTATTAATCAATAAAAACTTAATTTTGAATCACAAACATTAGTTTCGAAAGGATAACTATGATTTTAAACAATTTTTAAAATAAACAAGTACCCGAGACACTTCTAACATTCCTATTACTTACATATGTATTTTAATTTTTAAGGTGTTATAATTATATTAGAAACCAGTGTTTGTTCAAATTAAAATTCAAAAATTGAAATTTAAAATTGATATACCCACAATTAAAAAAATGCTTAAACAATTTCTTGTATTCAAAGTTAAAACAAATGTTGTGTTTAAATTTTCTGTACATTCCTGAAGGTCAAAAAAGTCTTCCCGTTTGTAAATGTTGGGTTAGCCTACCGGCAAAAGTTGATATTTGTCATCAAAAGTAAGTGGTTTTGAGTATTTTGGAATCAAAAAATTTTCTTCGGTTTCAGGAAAACAAAATTCAAATGTTACATAACATATATGAAGTGTTGTTCTTAGCTAAATTATAGTTTAATAATATTTCACAGGACTCACGATGAGGATCTGACTGCGCGACGAATCCCACCTTGCCCGACTCATCCTCACAACCAAACAGGCAGCTCATCTCTTGCTATTCTCCAGCTTCTATGCTTCAAGTATTATGCGATAAAAGATTGTAATCAACTTTGCTGTCGTATTTAGGCATGATTTGCCTGGACCTGATCTTCAATCGTAATGACCCATCTCTTCTGTTTTCACTGCAGCATGAAGCAGATACTCCTGTCACTAGAGTCACGGTCCTTTTTACGCTTTGCGTGTGACACGGGAATCTCGAGAACTGAGATGATAAAATTTTATCTTGGCCGACCACAAGCTTTTCTAACTGCTCATTAGAAATATCCATGAGCAAGGCTTGTTCAGTGATTTTTACGGTTGTCCATTCAGTCATGTCAAAATATTCAGCAGCGTCAAAATTTATCTTAGGAATCTTAAAGAATCGAATTCCAGGATTTTCTATCTCTCAACTTTTATTTTGGACGTACTCGCCTTCTGTTTTTTGACTACGCTTCCTTTTCTGATTTATTTCTTTCGACTAGATTTTCTTGTTTACAACCAGAATTCTACTGTACGCCAAGTGTCTGATGCGCTGTCTTTCATCTGTCAACATGCTCAAAAGTAGATTTTGAGGATAAGCGTAGTACGCGTTGTGTTCAATAACGGGATCAATGACAGCTTTCAATTCGCTAGATAGATACCTAGAGAGAACAATCATTTTATGAACATGTCGAGCTCCATCTGTCATAAAAGGTATAGTTTTTATGGCGAACCATATTGGAACTTACACTTTGGCGAGGAACGTCGCCAGGCTGATGAGGTTTGGAGAAGGTTTTGGATTGGATATAAAATCACGCAAGAATATTACTTGTTGGTAACCAGAGTAAGTAATTTAGATTTCCAGACTAGCGATTTAGTACATATATTTCTGATCGCTATTTAGAACCTTCTCATCAACGTCTGGTATTTTAGAGTTGATTCTTTAAAATCTTATAACCGGACGTTTTTCACGAGTTGCAAATTCTTTGCCAATAGAACCAAAGAAAGGTGTGGGTCCTGAAGCTGGGCCATCCATATATTGGTATAAATGCCGAAACGCAAGCTCATTACCACGAAGCAAAGACAGACACCATTAAACTTTTTTCTCGATTTTCATTTCTAATAGATGGATTACGCTACTCTTATAACCTTTATATACGGCGGTGCTATCACAGCCTATTGCACGTATAAGAACACATCTGATAATTTTGTCACCAAGGTAGGCAATGATACTATCCGCAATTTCGCGAGCTGTGCCCCCCGTTGGCATTGTGTGACCAAGATATTCATCACCTGGCTGTTTGACTACAGAAAAATGATCTTTTAATTTGCTTCAGTGAAATTTGTCACCTATCTTTACTTGGATTGAAGTATCATCTTTGCGACCATCGACGTACATTCCAGGTACTTCAATCCCAATAGACTTCTTTTAAAGCTTATCTCTGCAATTTTCCTTCTCTCGTCTTATCTTATTTATATCTATGATTTCAGTAGAGTTTTGTGATGTGATAATGCCATAATCTTCTAAAACTGATGCTGCTAAAGCTGCAGCCGCTCTATACGGAATATTGTAGCGATCAGCTAGTTCTGCAGTACGATTCAATGACTGTCTATTCTGGGGCTTCCGAATTATTCTAGCTGCTTCTTTAGGAGGCTCACATTCATCTAAAGAACTGATAGATTTTCTATGAGATTCATCGTCAGAAGTGTGTTCATCCGAATTTTCAGGTAACTTGTCCGTCAAGTTAGATACTGCACCTGTTCGTGAATTGGCCTGACTTTTCATTTTCCTGTCAAGTCTCTTCTTCGATTTTGTTGTATACGATTGATTAGTCGAAAACTTATTTAATCCTTCAGAAAATTTCTCTCGTTGAATGGGACTTTTTTAGACTTTCCGCATTTGCACTCTGAAAATTCTGAACACTTACAAGCTGATATGTCGAAAAGCGTCTTTATTTGTTTTTGGAATTTTTCTAGCTTTGTTTTGATCATAATCATTATTCTTGCTTTTCTCTGTATAAAAGTTTTTCAACAGGATTTTGTTATTATCCTGGTATTTTTTAATTTTATTTATCGTTTTCTTTCTCGAAGTAGGGGGTATAAAGGCGAATAACGGATATTTGGTATTTTTATGTGTGTGCATTTTTTTCATATTATCCATTTCGAACGTGTATTCTCTATCTAAATGGCAAACAAGGAATAGAATTTGCTATTGAAAATCGGTTTTCGATAACGCTGCTCGGAAGCAAGTGATCCATCAAGGAGCAACCTCAGTGTGAAGCCCATTCGGCGTTCGCTGCAGGCTGCGGTGGGACTGCGGGACGTGCACGTGCATAGATGCGAAAGCATATACTTCAATTTTTTTTTATCTCAATAAACAACTATTTCGTCTTAATGAGGAATTATACCATTTGAAATATTTAATCCAATGACCTAACAATATCTACGCTTGAAAATAAATGCTTTGAATCTATTTGAGTATTTTTCGGAATTTTTTGCCGGTTTCTAGGTTTTTTTCGTAAACTATCAATATGATGGAAAAATAGTGGATATAAGAAAGATGTGTTTCATCAATATCTTCCATTTTCACTTATAGGACCCGTAGAAAATATTTTGATTCCAAAATCCATGTGGTATTTGAAAACCTTACGCTTCGGAAAAAATATTTTGAAAAGTGATAATTCAAAGCCAAGTTTAAATTATTAAGTCTTTATATAAAGGTCGTATTGATTTTTGGTCATCTCGCTTACTTTTTTTTTATTCAACTTAGCACTGAGAAAATGTTTTAGTTCGGACAACTAAACGACTTGGTTCCCATAAGAACAACATTCTTGAAAAAGCTTTTTGTTAATCAAAGACAATTTTTGCTGGACTAACAACATCGCAGTTTTTGTTGAGTTCGAAAAGCTTTGTTTTGTTTCTATTTTTGTGAGATTTAAATTTATGGGTTCTTTTAAATCAAAAATACAAATACTGTTGCTGCCAGAGCAACCTAATCGCTTCGTGTCAAACTTTTTTTTTCTTTCATGATAAAGTTAAATCTGTTTGAAAATTGCCTATATTAAATAGAAGACGTAATTTAAGCGTTTAAACGCTCAATGAAGATGAGGAACGCGGGGCATTTAAAATCATTACATGCAGTTCAGAAGAATAATAGCGTTTGTAAACGGTAAAATTTATAGGCTTGCGGCCAAGATGCATCGACTACAAATTTTTGCAGCACGAATGGACTAGTAATTGGCAATATTTAATAATATCATAAATAAGTAATTTTAAGAATTTAAGAAATTTACCAGATTCATTCATCAATACCTAGGGTGCTTGTATTCAGCATCCCTCTAGTTAGTTACCAAAATCTGCTTAAACGCAATTTAACTAACGAAGGAAGAAAGTAAAAGTTATTGAAGCACTTTTAATTATACATTTTGACCTATTTTAGAAATCCTGATTTGAAAATTGGAGGTGATTTAGAACTGTAAGCAGTTATTATTTTATATTGATAGTTTCCGAAGCTTTTAAACTGTTATGTGTTTTTTATTAATTTTTATTTTGTTTAAAAAATTGTTAATTTTTTTAAACTTTAAAGTTTCTCAATAAGGAGCTTGAATGCAATTCCCATGATCTCTAGGGATACAATATATCAATGGATTTCGATCAATATTCTCAAATTGCATGTAACTTCACACGCTTTTAAGGAATTTTATAATATTATAATTGAATTTAAGACAATTTATTTATAAGATTTGGAAGATTTTAAAAAATGTCATGGATTTAGTTTCTCGTAGAAGGATATAGAATTTTTTAATATTTACAAGATATTGTCAAATAAAAAGTTTAACTCTTATGAATTCATAGATTTTTTAAGGTTTGAGGACAACTTGAAAGATTCTAACAAAAATTTAAGAGCTTCAAATTAATTTTAAGAGATTTTTAAAAGGGAAAACTTTAATTGTAAATGATTCTTATTGTTAAGATCTAATTACAATTATAGCTATCAACAATATGATTTTTTTAAAAATCTTTAATGAACTAGGTTTTATTTTAAAATTTTGATACGATTTAAAAATTTATCAGTACCTATTGTTAAGACAATATTTAAAAAGACTTTAACCCTTCATGGCATAGTGGTGAATATAAAAATTATTTAATTTGTAACATACAATTTTTCGATTGTTCTGTTTTTGGTTTTGATCGTAAAAAAATAATATTAAAAACATATCAAAATTTAATTCTTTGAAACTCTATGCACGAGACGGAAAATAAATTAAAAGACAAAAGTTGTGATGAGAATTATTTAAACAACATTACAACTCAACTGGTCAGAACTTTTAAAAACATTTTATCATAAATTTAGTAAAACAGATTAATTTTTCTAATTAAGAACAATAAATATAATTTAGTACTAAAAATATGGGAGTAATATCGAATAAAATATGATAATTACTGAACAGGTTTCGTAAACTAACTTCAGGAGATTTAATGGAAATAAATAGAAAAACCGAACTTAACAACATAATATCTAGAAGCGTAATTTTCCTGAAACTAGCCTCCTTTAAGCATAGTTTGTGTTCTCGCCCAGTAATAATTTTTAGTAGAAATCCAAAATTCACATTCTGAAACACAATTTTTAGTTTTTGTCTTTTAATTATCGGCAAAAAACTGTTCGAAACTAAAATACAAAGACGATAAGGAATAAAATTATGTTTTATAAATTTAACACATTGAATACTTTTAGTATTCCTTGTTAAAAATTTAAATGTATTTAAATGTATTTTTTTTTTAATTTAAATGTATGGCACAATGAAATTAAAAGAAAATAAAGAAATTTGTGAATTTAAATATTTTGTATTACTGTAGGTAATTCTAAGTTCAAAAAATTAAAAAATTAGGCAAACTATGTTTTTTTTTAATAGCACGTTTAAAGTAGAACATTTTTCACCCAAATGAATAAAGAGTTGCGCCATGTAAATTTATTAACGCTGTAATGAAGTTGTGCTTTACACACGGAATACTCTATAAATATTTGGAATTGCTTCCCTATATGTTACTGGACATTCCGCGCTTTCTTCTGCGGTCATTCCTTCAACGGCGTTGTTATTCATGATTATTTTTACGCGTTCCTCCATCCCAAAAACAGAGGTAAATATTGGGCGAAGAATCGCTGTTCTTTTTGATGATTTTAGTAATATTGCACAGATTTCGCCATTAGATTTTGATAATACAATTTGTTCTCCAGCTGGCATGGGATTTAGAACACGATTTACTGTTCTTAATCCAACTGATTTATCTGGAGGAAAAACATATTTTCGGAGTTCAAATATCTGATGCGGTTGGTTGTGGGGACTAAGTCGAATAAATGCAAGTTCTTCAAATCTAAATCCAAGAACAGTGGAAAAAGTTTGTGTGTGTGTAGGAGACCTCGACCTGTCACGAATAGTCGGTTCGGCTGGTAACCGAGATCTGGCAGAATCCTGAGGTGTGGCAAGAGAAGGGGTTGTGCCTGCGTAATTTCTGGCAGAAGAAGAGGAAGAAGATCCACCAGCATTATTGTCACAAACAAGACACTCATTGGACTGTGAACTTACTCCTAAAAAAAATAATAATATTTTTGTTTTATATACCTACACATTCGTCTATTGGTACATGACGAGTTGCAAATGAGGTTGCAATTGTGGCGCGCAATTTAATACATGCGTATGATTTCAGATATGATTTCAGAAAACATTTTTAAAAAAAGCTATATTTAAAGATTATTTACCTATTTAAAAACATAGAAACAGTAGAGCCTCAGGGAATCTTATTGCAAAAAAAATTCTCTATGATATAATTATGTTTAATAATATTTTTAATATTAGTATCTAATCGGTAGCCAATATTGAAAAATCATTTGCAATATAAATATTCTCGTATATTAACAATGTTTCGGATCATTCAGAAATAAATTTGAACTCCTTGGTTCCTTGAAACTTGTATACTGAACCTGTATTTTTCCAGAATTGATAGCCGTTAATTCCTAAATTTTGTAAATTAAAAGTGTACGTTTAAATATTGCAAATTTAGTATCTAAAAGATTTTCGAATGACAAATTGTAAACTGCCGCTATACGGCAGTGAAACATATACACGAAACCTCTGCGAGTCAAAGCTACCAACGAGAAAATCCTCAAAGACCAACGAGAAAATCCTCAAAGTATGTGGTGTAGAAGGAAAAGTAGTTGACACATGGGAAAAGAAATCGGTTAAGATGATTCGGGCATGTTGAGAGAATGAATGATAAACAAATAACTAACATGAGTACAAAGGTAAAGTAAATTACAACGTGCTTGAGGCAGATCATGAAACGAATGTTTATAATGTGTTAATTAGACTCTAATTGGAAGTGATAATTAGCTAACAAGAAGAGTGTCAGCAGAGGAAAAGTCGCCCGAAATAAAGTCTTTGGATACTAATAGGCCCGAGTGGGGAATCTTGCATAACGACTTTGTTAGGCTCTTCACTAGGGGTGAATGTTAGAAAGATTGATCAGTAACCTGGATCGGATGAGTGTTGCGGAACAACTGTTCAAAACACTTATACGGCCTGACATATATTACTCCCCTCCTCACCGAATGAGTCTTGCCTACCCGGAAAGAAAACTGGCTTAATGGTACAATAATATTAACGTTGTAAAGAATTGTAGTGTACGTACGGAATACTCCATAACTCTTTGCGATTAATTCATTGGTGCTTACTGGACATTCATCTATTTCTTGAGGGGTCAATTCCACTACCTCGCCGGTATTTATGTTTATTTTCGCCCGTACTAACAGCCTAAAAGCACGTGTAAATATTGGACGAAGAATAGTGCGTCTCCGTATCGTTTTATCTAACATTGCGCAGACGTCGCCATTAGACGTTGATAACACAATTTGTTCTCCACTTGGCATGAGATTATGGTCACGATTTCTTGTTTTTAAACGTAATGGTTTATCTGGAGGAAAAACGTATTTTCGTAGTTCGAATATCCGATTCGGATTGGTGTGGGGCATAAGTCGAATAAATTCAAGATCTTCAAATTTAAATCCAAGTAGGCTAGGAAAGGTTTGCCTGAGAGTAGAAGAATTGGATCTGTCAGGATGAGATAATTCAATTGGTGGTGAAGACCTGATAGAATAACGAGGTGTGTCAACATGTTGACTCGTATGAACACCAGGATTAGAATCAGCATTAGGCAAGTGCTTGGACTGTAAACTTAAGTCTGAAACAAAAGATACAGGATTATATTATTTTCAAGGGTCTACACAATTTTATTTTGTTACATCACAGGTTGTAATAAAGGCGCTTAATTCTATAAAGGCCTATAATTTTGTCTCATCAGACATCTTTGGCGCATGGATATTTTTAAAAGAAATTTTTTTTTAAGAGTATATATTCTTATAGAAAATTAAATTCTACACGTTTTTTTACAAGAAAGTGTCTGATAAAACCATCCTAATATCTTTCATGGCCAACTTACCCCTATCCACTCCGTAGTGCTCCAAACCAGAAACAAAAAGAAACTTCATTTTTACGTATTATTGTTACTTTTTAGCAATTTTCGTCGTCTTATTCATACATGGACAATTTGAATATCTTACGTAACTTTTTGTACAATTTTCAGTTCTTTAAACGAATGTTAATTATTTTAACAATTATTTATTCCCAACAAATGTAAAAAAATAATCCTATTTTCTAATTGAAATCTAATTGATCTTATCATCTATGATGATGATTCTTATAAATTGTACTTATTTTCATAATTTCTAAAAATTGAGCTATATATATCAAATTTCTTTTTAAATTAGTATCCTATGCTATATTCGCTTGAATAATTATATCAGTTTTATACATTTAGTTTAATGTTTAATAAAAATCTAGTTTTTTAAACAATCTTTATTTGCTCAAGCTATTTTTTATAGCTAGAAAAATGAAATAAAATAGATTACGTCCAATTATTTTTTTTAGAACACGGCTGTAGGGCTGGTCACTCGACTGAGGCGGAATTCACGGAATAGGCTTTCTCCGTTTTGGCTGACAGAAACCTAAATACGACTAAAGGATGATACCACTTTATGTGGAACCGTTGACTTGGGATGTCTGCAGGGAGGGGTTTTCGCCACAGCTGTGGTGCTTGGTAGTGGATGAACTGCTTCATCTGCTAACGTGTTAGGGCCATAACGCGATAGACTATACGTAAATATATTTATAGGCTATATACACAAGCACTAAGAATAATAGATTTAGGGTGTAAGAATACTGGACTATCAGTCAATCCGAGTAATAGGGACGCAGTTGTACTCACGAGAAATTATAAGTGGGTAACCACGAGTACATTGAAACTGGCAGCACAACAACTAGAAACAAAAGAAAAAGCTAAATATCTAGGAGTCATTCTGAATAAGAAGTTGTCATGAAACAAGCACCTGTAAAACAAGTGCAAGAAGCTAGCAGTGACTCTTTGACTCTACAGAGCGATCCTGCGACCCAGGCTAACCTATGCGAAGGTGGTATGTTGGAGCAAGGTCGAACTCTTTAGTGTGAAGCCTTGAATGGAAAGGATCAGGGGGCTGATTTTGATAGGTATGCCTGGGGCCTCGAAGTCGAAACCCACAATTGTTCTAAGGGCACTAATCAGTTTAGAGCCTCTCCATTTTATCATTAAGGACGTGACTGCGAAGGCGTACTAGAGATTAAATATTGTATACGATAGCAATATTTCGCTTTTAGTGTCGATATCAATCGACATCGCTAGAAGGCCGACACTGAGAATTCTTAGGAGCCAAATTTCTACCCGACGATACTTCATCGGCACGAAGTATTGAGTTAGCCTATCCGCCAAAGAGGAATGGGTTAGCGTTGAGGTACACCTGCCTAGAGATAGACAAGCTGGTTTACAGATGGCTTCAGGAATAAGGAGAACGTGAGACTTTACAATCGTGATAGGGTCCTGCGACACTGTTCTGCAAGCTGCGGTTATGGTCATATTTCATTGTGCCTACAAGGCAAAAAAGTAGGACCCTGAATAGAATAACGACTACGTCGCTACTAGTTTGGAAGTGCTTTATAGCACTGAATAAGTTATCTACCGACAACCGAGTCACTCTTCTTTGGATCCTTGGACACAGCGGCATCAAGGGCGATGAGTAATCGGACAGGCTAGAAAAATTAGCAGCAAAAGTAAATTTTACTAGACTCGACCTAGTTGAAGGCATTTCCAGCAGGTTAGTCACTGAAGATATTAACAGTTGCCTGATCGTAGAACATCAGAATGAGTTGGGTTTGGTTTCTGGCTACAGATAGGCGAAAGTTTTTATATCAGCCAACAGTGTGGCTGCGGTCCTCTCCTTATGAAAAGGGCTATGAGGTCACGCCTAAGGCTTAGAAGGGGACGCAACGGGATCACCCAAGCGGCACGCCTGTTACGTTTTCAACTCATAATAATAATAACAGTCATAATAATAATAATAATAATAATAGCTGTGACAATATTTCAATAATACGAGTACCTACATCTGTACTGATTTTCTTACTTCCGGGAGTAACTGTGCTCTATTTAAGGGTTCTTGTACATTTTTCTGTATAAAAATGTTTATCAATAAGAAAAGTTGAGAAATGTACTTTAACAGATGTTTATTAAAGAAAGCTAGTTGATTGCATAGTAGATTTCGATAATCGTCTCACAAATATTATGAAAAGAATTTTTAAACCTAGCTCTTAATTTAGCTGTAGGGTTATCACTTCCTTACAGATTTTCGAAAATAAATAGGATGTCAGACAAAGGTTTTTATTATGATTTTTTTAAACGGCATCCGGAATGGTCGCTTCGTAAGCCTAGCTCAACTAGTTTCGCATGTGCCTTCGAATTCAATAAGCCTCAAGTTGAACGATTTTTTTAAGTATCAAGAACCTTATTTATTATTTTATTTGCGTTCACGGAAATTCGATTGTAATTTCTCTAAAAGGAAAGCGTCATTAGGAAAGGTCCCTTCGACAGAAAAAGGAAAAAAGTTGTCAATCATATTCTGCATGAGCCCATCAGGCACATTCCTCTGTTCGTTTTCTGGCGAAATTAAATAATTCCGAGGTTGACGATTGCCCAACAGAGGCTTCTCCTGTTCTCATGGTGTTAAAGAACCATGTCAGTCATAAGTAATAAGTCATAAGTGCACCTTCTGAGTTTACTAAAATATACAGGTGAGTGTGCTTCATGGGTGCGCAAGAATCATGGCTTAATAATTAGAGATTACGACATCGCAGGTCTGGTGAACGAAGACTATAAGAATTTATGAACGACAAAATATGACATTCGTCAAGAGATAATAAAACCTATATTGTACATTGTACAAATATCAGAGGGAAAAATTTAGATTTACGTGGATTCTCTTAACGTTTTTTTTATTCTAATAATGGAATCTTTTGAAAAGAAATTAAAATGATTACAAAATGTGACTTCGTAATAAGTGAACTAATTGCGCGTGTTAAAATTAAACTGCACAGTAAAACTATGGAAGCGTATGTAGGATATAATATAAAATATTATATAAATATTCAGAATTCCTGAAAGCCAAACCAGGAATCCAACGACCAAAACTAAGCAACTACCATCAAATGTTCCTTTTGTAATTTTAAGAAAGAACCACGTAAAAAAAACCTAAACAGAATATTCGATATGACAAACATAAAACCTAAAAAACAGAAATAAATATAAAAAAAAAGAAAAAAGATTTGAGCTAGTAGGAACATCAAGGAAACAACAATGATCACTCTATGATAGTCAACACGTAATTCTAATGTTTTAAAGAAAGAGCATCGTTGTTTCATTGATGTTCCTACCTGATCAAATACTTCTCACCTCGATAAAGGTAGTGTATGCGTATCGATACTTGGGTCAATATTATTTACAAATATTTATTTTATTGTGGTTTGATAATAATAAAAATAAAAAAGACGAAATAGAGTTTCATACGTTAACCCAAGAACATTTTATGTTCCTGGATCTCCTCACAGTTTAAATACTGTTGTAAATGATTTAAAAAATTTTAGTAGTCACAGACGGTTGGTCAAATCTAACAGATACAGTAAAATGATCTCGTTTTTATGGAATTTACCATGCGTGAATGAAAATAAATGGAAATTCAGGAAGACCCCTCTGCCTGCCATTCTGCGCAATGTTTAGCTATTAATTCAAAGCTTTCAATATTTATCCTCAGTTTTCATTTTGCATAAAATCCAGGGGCGGCCCAAGATCAATTTAAGCTGCAGGCAGGAGCTAAGTTAGCTCGCGTGGCACCTTACTTTCGCGCCCTCGTTTAGTAGTTTTGGCGCTATACAATCGAAGGCGGAGTAGGTGGTAGCTTGCCTCCCCTTCGCCTTAATTCGACCCTGATAAAATCTTATCTAATGTGAAAATAGTTATTCTGATGTTATACTAGACGGATCTCGAAAAAACCAAATGTGATGAAAATATAAATGTGTAAGTCACTATTTGTCTAATTTAGAGTTAGCATAATAATCGGGTCTTTTTTTTTGGGGGGGGGGGGCTTACACTCTTCACTTGGGTATCGGATATCATACTTTATCAAATGATAACATCGTTGGTGCTTATTTTAGTTATAAAAATTCTCGTACTTACTTTAAATGAATGTTTGTCAATGTTAAACGCAATACTTATTTTCACTGAATATATCTATTCAACGCTTAGCGAATTTTAATTATCATAATGTTAAAAGATCTTTTTTTTTTAGTAATTTTTATTAGTTTTGACCTTGAAAATTATATTTGTAGGCAGCTGTCCCAGCCGGTAGCTGGGTAAAACGAGGTTTTTAAGGGTTTTTTCATAATGATAAAAGCCACAACTTTTTTATCTGGTTATAATCAAAAGGTGTTATTTTTTCTCATATACTTGCCAGTTACTGATGGCTTACGGTTTATTAATAAAAATCAAATCAGAATTACACTTATACCCCGATCCTGTCTGTTTCAATATTTTGCTGGCTTCACACTTTAATGCTTCTGCCAGCCCTTCCCCACACCCCCACATCCCGATCATCCCTTGTCGGTCTCTACACTTGAATAGTAAGTACTGTCGTGTAAAAGTGTAGAAACTACATAAATCGGCCCTGAATTTTGCCATGGAAAAAAGTTTTTTATTCTGTGCCGACAAGAACCAAGGATGGTAGAGATGTGATATGAGTGAACTTTGCTTTTATTAACATACTCACCAATAGAATTCAGGATGACGGCCAAGCATGAGAGCAAACTGCAAACAATCTTCATCTTTTCTAATTCGATGACAAACTGATTAATGTATTATTTAAAAACTTGATTAACAATATAACTGAGGAATATTCTACTGTTTTTTTATGTTACACAATCTATACTATAGTCTTTATCTAAAATATTTGCATTTGATAAGAGTCAGTTTGAACGAAAATAATTTAGTTACGTCATCTTCAAACAAAAGCACCGTTCTCCAAATTTAATTTATGAATTAATTATGAATCACACAATGAGAATGTAATTAATATAATTTGTTGCACTTAGAGTGAAAAGGATGTATTAGGCTAATCACTTTAATTTTAAACATAGACAATTTGAAATATACTGACATTTTAACTTATATGATTCAATTTTTGTTCTACTTATATACACCAGATATTATGGTCTCGAATGTTTCGAAAGTTTTAAGTAGATGATAAGGAGTATAAAAAAATTATGATAAGTTTTTAATATGTAATAATAAAGATGTCTCATGATTTCACGAGATTTTATATTATACTGTTATAAATGTTCGAAAAATTCCGACACATTTAAGATACTGAAGTAACTGAAATTTATAAAATTAAGTTGCTGAAAACGAAATTCAGTAACTTTTATGGTAAATTTACTAAATTTTTATTTACCTTCAGAACCGGTTTTTTGAAAATAACGAATATTTTCCTAAAATTCCTAAATGGTAACAAAATTTTCTAAAATATGTAACTGGCGTCTTATGCAGTTACCGTTGATGAAACTCCGGTTACAGTTTAGGAAAATTTAGAAACGGGTTCTGCACAAAGCTTTAGTTGCGTGTTTCTGAAAATTCCTACAGAAATTTCTAACAGTGTAGTTCTAAGGAATTCGTAATACTTGAAAATATTTCCTACGATTTTGATATTTCAAAGAAATTTCAAAGTATT
Organism: Druon quercuslanigerum; assembly: GCA_010014905.2. Taxonomy (NCBI): domain Eukaryota; kingdom Metazoa; phylum Arthropoda; class Insecta; order Hymenoptera; family Cynipidae; genus Druon; species Druon quercuslanigerum. The sequence continues at coordinate 20,075 of JAAAKG020150976.1, forward strand.
TCCATGCAATCAAAAAACTTTCGAAAAGATTTCTTTAGGTTTCCACTAATTTCAAGAGATTTAATGCAATTTTTTTTTAATTTGATAAAAATATCTATTGGTTTTAAAGAAATATTTTTTTGTTCAAATATTATTTATCTCATATTCAAAATCATAATAATAAATTATTCATGAATTAATAATAAATTCAAAGAAATAATAAAATGTTTTTCTGATCGTTGAAAACACCTCATCAACAGCACCTTGTTCATGTGAAGTATTCCTGAAAATAAAAGCAAGAATCTAAGGACCTAATTTGGTGAACCACCACAAAATGTTCACATTGCAATCTGAAAAAAATCTTCCCTTTTTTCACCTAAAAAAGACAAGAAAAGCATTCGTTTTTCCTTAGGAAAAAAATGAAACGTTGATGATCATTTTTTACAAATGTTTTTTTTTTATTGTGATTTGATGAAAATAAAAGTAAAAAAGACGAAAGAAAGAAAAAATAGAAGTAAGGGGATTTGATTGGTTGCCTTCTCATTCTTCTTTCCTTTTTTCATTTTTGTCCATAGAGAAAACGATTTTTTTTTCAGGGAGGAATACGATCGAAGAGTTTTTATTTAGATTACGATGGGAAGATTTAATGGTAGCTGTCCAAAATTGGTCGTTAGGTTCTTGGTTTTATTTTCAGTAATTATTTACATTAACTTGATTATTTCACGCTAAAAAGATGCCTGTAGCATAAAACTATGTTAAGATAAATGTCCCGATTTGGGCGAATGTAAGGATTTGTGCAGCGTACATTGCTTGTAGAAGTATTTAAATCTTATGAATAGCGAAAAGTTCCTAGTAGCGAATAGTTTGGGCGAACCAAATGCCCTGATTTCGCGAGTGACGCCATGTTAGATTCTCTACAGTAGCGGGATATCGTAATTGATAAGTACTGACACCTAATTTAAGTTGTAATCCAAAATTTCAAAACTTTACCGTGAAAATTTCTCAGCATGGTAAATCAAATACACTTAACTTCCATTTAAGTCAAAACCTTTGCAATGAAAGCAGTTCAGTTACGTTAAATTTCTCTTAACCCCACCAATGTCTATTGGGGCGGAGAAGATGAACAAGTGCGCTTAATACTGTGCCTGTGCTGCTAAGTGTCACATGTTTTTAAGTGAAGGGGATGTAAAATGTGAAATAACTGGCCGGTGCTTTTTGATATATCTGATCGTTGACATACCTGAGCTTTGACTTAACTGGAAGTTAAGTGTAATTGAAAAAAATAATACTTTTATCGTTTGCATTTTTAAATTATCAGTCTCATTTCCATTTCAATACTTTTTTTCAAATTTTAATCAATTATTTAATAGAAATGCATAAAAAGCAGGCGTCATGACAGGAAAAAGCTTCAAGAATTGAAAAGGTACGCTTGTTATCTAAAAAAAAACAAATAATTTTTATGTAACTGTATTGTTTGTAAGCACTCGCACAAATTCGTTAAACCGCATTAAGAAGTTAGGTGATATTACAATCATGCATTAAGTTTGAGTTGTATTGACAAGCCCATTCGAAAAACTTATAAGCATTACTCACTTTTCAATTAAATACTCGCAGCACAAAAATTTTCAAACACTGTTCTGACAGAAAACAACACCACATGTCATCTTCCGAACTAATAATACGAGAGCAATGCTACGCTCGATCAGTCACAGATGGCAACACGCGTGACTATATATAACTTCAAACATTATGAAAACCTTCTCGTTTCCCTATTTTTTCTTCGTTTGCTTCCTCACTCCTTGCCTCATCACGCGCACACACAAACGCGGCGGGATACGCCTACTATGCCGAACGCGGCTTGACGCAGGAGAGAGGGCTCTCTGACACGTCGTGTTCGCTTCCCCTACAGCCCCACAAAACGAGAAGTGTCGCAGATCATGATATGATAATTGGTACAATCATGGATTATAATCATAAATAACACATCCATACAAAATAAATTGTTTTTCGGGCCTGGATGTCAGACCATGTTTACTTTATATTTTTGGGGTCCCTGAATCCGAATCCCACGTCTAAAAACTTTACAACGTCAGGGTTCTGACATAAACCCAAAAAATCACATTATTTTTTTTTTAGTCCAGAGGTCAGACCATGTTTACTATATGTTTTTGGGGTCGCTGCATCCATATCCGAGATCCAAAAACCTGCATCACGTCAGCGTTCTGACAGACTGCAAAAACCAGATTAGAATTTTTTTTCGAGTCTGCGGGTCATGCCATGTTTGTTATATGTTTTTGGGATTGCTGAATTGAAAACAGAGGTCCAAATAATCTTAGAAAGTCAGGGTTTTTACATAACCTCAAAAAACCTTATAAAACTTTCTTTACCGAGTCCGAGGGTCCGACCATATTTACTATATGTTTTTGGGGTCGCTGATTCCGAATCCTGCGTCTAAAAAAACCCATTAGTTCAGAGTTTTGATTTTCAAAGAAACTCGTGAAACTTATTCATCCGACTTCACTCAGAGAAAAAGTTGTATTGAAACAAAAGCATCATTCTCTTGCATCATTTCTTTGAATGACTTGAATATATGCTTCACACAAACAGAAGTATTTGGCTGCAAGATTAGGTGAACTTAGTCGCATAAGAAAAATTTTGATGCAAAATGATTTCTCTTGAGATAAATGAAAATGCTCTTAGCCTAAATTTTATAGAAAATTTTATTCACGCCAAGAAAAATCCATTTGACCCTTAGTATCGGCGGATGGTTAGGGTGAGAAAGCATATAGTCCTTATGATCTACAAAATCCAATCGTGCAACCTCCTGGCGGTATACATCGGGTAGCGCTAATGCCGACGGTCCTGGTATACCTTTGTTTTGTGAATTAAGAGGGATTTTAAAGGTTATGTCGAAACCCTGACATTCCGGGGATTTTACACCTCCGCTTCGGATCCAGTAAACCCAAAAACATATAGCAAACATGGGCTGACCCCCGGGCTCAGGAAAAAACCAGTTTTATGGGGTTTTTTGAGGGTATGCCAAAATCGTGAATTGGGCGGGGATTTTTTGGATCTCACTTACCAATAAGGTGAGCCCAAAAAAATATAATAAACATGGTCTGACCCCTAGACTCTAAAAAACCATTTCTATGAGGTTTCTTGAGCTTATGTCAGAACTTTGGCGTGCTAGGGGTTTTAGAACCTCTGATTCGAACTCAGAGACTCCAAAAACAGCTAGTTTTTAGAAATCTAATTAACAAAATACATTATGAATATTCTGTTGCTTTATGAGGTTACACATTTTATACTATTTTTACTATTTTAAAAATAAAAGGCGTTAACATATTTCTTTAAAACTACTGTAAAAAAAAACTTCTCCATAGTTCTTCAACTATGGAAGCGCATTTTCAACAATTTGTTAACGCTGTGATGAACATATCGTTTAAACACGAAATACGCTATAAAATTTTGTTACTTTCTCGCCGCCGTTTGCTGGACATTCCCTGATTTCTTCATTGGTCAATATTTTTACCGTGCCGCTACTCATGTTGATTTCAACTCGTTCTAAGATCCCTAAAATAGAGGTAAATATTGGACGAAGACTGATGCGTGTGTGCAATGATTTTTGTAACATTGCACAGACGTCGCCATTTGACGTTGATAATACAATTTGTTCACCGGCTGGCATGGGATTCAGCACACGATTGTTTGTTATCACTCCAATGGGTTTATCTCGAGAAAAAGTGTGTATTCGAAGTTCGTATATCCGATTCGGGTAGTTGTGAGGAATAAGTCGAATAGATGCAAGATCATCAAATTTGTATCCAAGTAAGCTTCGAAAAGTTTTCCTGAGTGTAGGAGACCTTGAATGCTCACCAATAGGTGGTTGAGCAGGTGCTTGAGAACTGGCAGAATAATGAGGGTTGGCAAAAGAATGAGTCGGGTATGGGCAATGTCTGTCAGGAGAAGATAAAGAAGGTCCACAGTGATGAACACCAGAATTAGGCTCACCACTAGGCTGCAGATTTATTCCTGAAAAAAATGACACAACTAAAAAACGTGTTTTAAAAATTTTTAACTGTAACTCTATACTAAAAAAATTTTAAAAATGTTATAAATCATTTATTAATCAATTTTATTATGAATCTTAAGTGCTTAAAGTACCTATTCTTCCCACCTATCACGCGAGTCAGGGAATGGTATTCGCGTTAAGTACGTTTCCTCACCACCTTAAAAATCCTTTATTTTCAATTTTAAAGTTGAGGAAACAAGAAGCAGAAAACATTGATAGGTAATTATGCTAGGTTTACGTAGAAGTCTTAAAAAAAATCTTGATTTGTTACAACTTGTATAAAGAAACCAATAAAAAATTTGATAACTCCGGATACGCATGTAAGTGTTTACTTACAAACCTATTTGTACTGAATTTGTATTTATCTAGAATTGACAGACATTTATTCGTGCAAGCAATCATATCATATAGGTTATATTCAGTTTAAAAATATTTGAATTTTTAGTAGATTAATATCAAGCAAAAATAAAATAAAATTCATACGTAATACTCCATAGCTCTTTGCGATGAGTCCCCTTTTGGATACTGGACATTCCGCTATTTCTTCTGCTCTCAATTCCGCAACTGCGCCGCTATTTATGTTTATTTTCACCCTTTCTGGCTGTCCAAAAATTGTGGTAAATATTCCACGAAGACTCGTGGATCTTGTTAATGATTTTATTAATATTGCACAGACGTCGCCATCCGCCGTTGATAATACAATTTGTTCTCCGGTTGGCATAGGAATAAGGTCACGCCTATTTATTCTCAATCCAATTTGTTTATCTGAGGGAAAAACGTATCTACGGAGTTCGAACATCCTATGCGTATTACTGTGAGGAATGAGTCGAATAAATTCAAGATCTTCAAATCTATATCCAAGTACGCTGGAAAAAGTTTGCCTGAGAGTAGGAGACTTTGACCTGTCACGAACAGGGGGCTCGGCACGTGGTGGAGACCTGGTCGAAAATCGAGGTGTGGTAAGAGAAAGAGTCGTTTCTGGACAATTTCTGCCGCAAGAAGAAGATGTTTCGCCAAGTTGAAACCCAGGATAAGGGCCGTCATCAGGCAAACGATTGGACTGTGAACTTAATTCTGAAACAAGACATACAGGATCAAATTCTCGTTTTAAGTAATTACACAATAGTATTTTGGTATTTCACTATTTGTAAATAAGATTGTGATAACGGGGTTTGTTTCGATAAATGCCTATAATTCTTTTTGCTTAAAATCTTTAGCGCTTAAAAATTAAAAAAAAATAAGGAGTATATTTGCATATAAAAAATTGAATCATACATCTTTTTTTTTTGACAAATACCTCGTAAAATAGAACATTTTTTCCTGAAAAACTGTAAAAATAATTGACAGCAAAGGACGATGCGTAATCTAAGTGCAAAGGAAACAATATCTTGTGTCAGGGTACCTTTTACACTGCTCAGGCTGATTATTGTTGCAGGGAAATGGAAATTATCGCATCTAATGATACGATAATTTCTATTTCCCAGAAGGTTATTTTCTTAAGGATGTTTTCAGGTTATTCTTTTAAAGAATTCAGCTCAGTTAGTCAGACATTTTCAAACTGTGTATTTGTATCAAAAATCATTATAAATTACGAAAAATTACTCTTGTTTCTGAATTTGTATATAATATCTAGAAGTTTTTCTTACTTAAAATCCACCCAAATTCTTATGAGTTTATGTATATAAACACAAGATTAATGCAGTATGTCAGTGAAAAATTGATAACGTTTGTGTAAACATTTTATTATGTTTGATACGATTTTATGCCAATTGATAGCTCAGCCTATATATTGAAAGTTGTTGATTTGAGTAGCTGAACACTGCGCTTAATTGCGTGCAGAGATGTGATTCTTAGTTTTAACTTATTTCTATTAACACATAATAAATTTCATTCATTTTATAATAAAATGAATACAGATTTTTCATCTTTTAGGTGAGGCTGAAAGAAATTATATACCTGTTGCATAATCCGAAAAAGTCATCAGCTTCAATACCCCATTTTGCAGAATCATTTAAAAAAAGATTTAAACTCTAAGGTGGGCAAGGAATACAAGAAGCTCTAAAGTTAAAATCAAGTATCCATTTCTGAAAAACTTTATCGTTCCCAATTTTGTATGACATTAAATGCAGAGATAAGGAAAATAATAAAAAATTATTAGTTTGCGAGAAATTTGTGAAAAGTATATTGAAAAATGTGTAGCCGAGTGAATCTTTTAATTGAGGTAAATTGTTAAAAAGTGCGTATATTTCCTGTAACATTCACTAAACTTTTTCTGTCAAATTAGCATCTTTCATTTGTAAAATTTAATTAATGGGTCTGTAGCTAGTACAGAAAATAGTCGTGAGTTTATAAAATAACCAAAAATTTTGTAAACTCTGAAAAATACTCCGTAATCATTACATAAAAACTATGCTGTCCCGATTTGAACTGGAAATCATGCAACCTTAACCGCATTTTTTTCTTCGCGTACATTCATATAAAACACAACAACAAAATTTTACAAATTCTTCTGATACTATGATCATGTGGAACATTTTTCTCTGAAGTCTTAAGGTAGTCCGGCTATTTAATAGGTCTGATTAAAAATCTTTCAAATTAGTATTTTCTTGTCGAGAAATATGTCCTTTTTGATATAATGCATTTTTAGGGGCCCTGTCCAGGTTAAAATTTAAATTATCATTGTTTAAAGTTGTGTCCAAAAACATGGGATTCTCTGGAGAGGCTTTTCGCGGGCTCGAAAAATGGGTAATTTTGGCTTATCTGAACAACCACCTCGTAGTAGCGAGGAAAAAAAACTTCGTCTTGATTTAACACATGTTTGCAATAGTTTATGTTGCTAACAACAGTGTTCTGAATCACAGTGACCAATCAGATTCAATTGTTCGATGATCTTCTCAAAAGACTTATCCAACACAAGATGAATATTCGAAAGATACTTTTACAACAAGTTGCACACCATGTCCGGACCTTCAGCTTACCAGTTATTTGATCTTTTCAAAACCGCTGACAGATTCAAATTTGATGTTTGTCAGCTCCATTTCAGAGTTATTGCTAGCCCTTGTCTTTTCTTGTTAGAATCACGCAGCCTCCAAGTTGCTTCTGCTTATTTTTCCTTAAATACCCCACCAATAGTTAGTCATGTCTTCGAATCGAAAGACTTCCATGCTTTTCTGGTTAATCTTTTGTACATGGTTTATTTTCTGACAATCTCTTATCCAACGTGATCTTCAATGATGGATCTGGATCCCTTCTAAGGGCAAAGACTGCGTTAGTAGGCCTAGTTCCGCTGACCAATTTTCCACCGGTTGCCATAGCTGCACAGTATACAAGAGTTCGCACCTTTTACGAATCTTTTGTTATTCATGTTGGTTCTACATCTATGATCTGTAGTAAAATCGATGATGCTCTTTGCTTACACTTTTCCGACTTTTCTCTGCTTAAAAAAGGCACAAAACATCTCTGTTCATGTGATATGCCAATTTTAATCGCGTTAACGGTTGTTGAACCTCTCCTTCTGCTTCTGACTGTATAAGAAAATCTACCTCTAAAGTTTGTCGCAGATGTTATCGCTGGCCAGCTATTTGATTAGTGTGATATGCCTAACCATCTTGCAGCTCACCATCGTCACCGTGCCGCATGCTGCGGCCTCCTGCGAAAAGCGTTGAAAAGTCATCATGTCAGCTACCCCGCTCAAGCCCATTAGTATCCAAGGTCTTTCTCTTTCAGGAGTCATTCACTCTACTGAGACTCTTTTCATTAAGTAACTGTTGCCATCATTTTCTGCCCAGGAATACTTCTCAAGCCTACTTTACGTACATGTAGTTTTTTATTGAAAACTCTTGTGTTTCCGTGGCTTCTTATGTCTCTGTTAATTAGGGTTTGATTCACATATTATAACCACTTTTTTCGCGTTCTCACACCGGGCGTACTATCATTTAGTTCACCTTTCTAGTATTGGTACGTTACTCGATTATCGTTTATTCCGCCAACATGCTCGAACCACCTTAAACGATTCCTTTCCCACGTGTAAACTATTTTCTCTTTTTACCAATTTCTCATTAAAGAAACTCGATGTTTATATAAGGGATTTAAACGCAGGCAATAAGAGTACGCGATTTCTTTAGCAAATATTACCTCTTTATTTTAAAAAGTTCTAGATTAAAAAATTAATAAGAATTTCGACGACATGCCATTAGATATTTAATACGGTAAAATCAACATACTGTTATATTTTTTATCTCTATCTTCTCTGTAAACATCCTTTCTAAGTGCTCTAAGCGCTTATATTTTTTACACCATTACGATTACATAGATATTATTTAAAGTTTGTCTTCAGAGAGCAGGTGGTAATTTAAGAAACAGATCCCGCTTCCAGCGAAATTTCTGTAACATTTCTTAACGTTACGTTGACACACAGATTTGCTTTTGACGTTATTAACCAGTGAAAGCTTCATATTCCCAGGAGTCCCGATGTTGAAGTTGAATGATTCAACAGAATGCTCAGGGTATAACTCGCGAGGTATAACCTCGCGACTCCCTTATACAGTTTGTACACCTTTTTTTCCTTTAATTCTCATTAGTTATGATTTTTGTCGTCAGATGGTGCCAAAAATTACATATATTAACTGGTTCATTTATAGAATTTAAGGAAAACTATGTCAGGTATCAATTGTGCAAAAGAACAGGTTGTTGAGAATATGAAGTTGCAGTATATGCAACATTGCTCATTGTGGACAATTAAATATATTTCCCTAGGAGTGTTTAGTGGAGCGTTAAAAAGGCTAATGCTATAAGTGTAACATTATGTGTTCTAGATGCTCGGGGTTAGCCTGTTTTATTTTGATATATTAGTGACTACCATTATTCAAATCGTCTTAATAATCAATGGTAATTCATTACTATACAGTAATTTTGATTATTTTTCAGGATTGGCGTTTTGGAGTGATTTTCAGATTTATTGACATGAGTCATATTTCTTTCACGTAGTGATTTTATTTATTATTTGCATTTAGAATTGAAACTTGAAGGCATGAAAATCTATTTTGATTTTTTTAAATTGATACATAAGTTGTGGATTAGTTAGTAATTAACGTCATTTCTGTTTAGGATTTGCGCTAGAGCAGTGCATAAAGGCTTGTTAATGCAAATCAGTATGTTGAAAGAGCAGTTTTAGGTGCAGTGATCGCTCTAGCAGTGCCAGCATTATTATTTTAAACCAAATTTGTCACTATATGATTAAACATATAGGCTACATTGTGCGAATAAGCGGAGGACAAAATTTGGTTTCCCATGGATTACCTAATTGTTTTTTTCTTATTCAGGTAATGGAAACTTTTTACAAGTAGTTAAAATAATAGCAAACCTTGAGCCCGTGATAAGTGAGTTAATTACGCATATAGAAAATAAACAACATAGCAAAACTACGATACTGTATTTATTGGTTTACCAAAATGTGACGCAATAGTAAATGTGTAAGCCATTATTTGATTAATTTTTGAATTGAAGAGCTGATCAAACTTGATACAATTACGTTTTTTAAGTGCTATACACTGTCGGTACGCTTAAATTGGAACATTTTATGTGTTTATCACACTTTATCAAATAGTAAAATTGAAAGATTCTTATTCAAATTATAACCATTCTCGTACTTCAAATAATTATTCGGTTACGTTTAACAATTATCGAATTTTTATTATGACAATACTAAAAGATCATTTTTCTCATTAGGAACGTAATTTCCAGCAGTTTTGACATTAAACATTATTTTTTTAGACAATAAAATAAAGCTTAGGACTGTTACAGACTGAGTACAGATAATCATCCCATTTTCTATGTAGACGGAAAACTGATTAATGTATTAAATGACATTTTTATTAACAATTTAGCTGATGAATGTTGTACTGCCTTACTAGGTTTTAAAATCTATACCATGTGGTTATCTCTTAGATTAAAGGCGTTTGTCCTTTCTAAAAATTTTCCAAATAGATTTAAAAACTTTCTAAAAATTCTAAATTGTCTTTCTAAGATATTTACATTTGATAAAAGGAAGTTCCATTGAAAATATTTTGGTTAAATTTTTCTGTCTTGTTTGTGTCACCACCTATGCAAAGTTTTATGCTTAAGTTTTAAAGCTTAAACAATTTTCAAGTTTTCAGGTTTTTAAAACACAATATGAATGTTATTCCTATTATGTTGTTGCACTGCAATTTGAAGGAATGTGAGGGACTCTAGTCACTCAACAGTTAAACATATGCTATTAAAAACTAGGCTGAAATTGCAACTCATGTCATTCAATTATTTTTTACATTCTTAATCATGAGAGTGTAATATTTAGTGACATTCGTCACTAGATACCAAGTATATGTACAGGGTGTTCAAAAGTCTCGATACACCTGCATATCTCTTCACCTTGAATTTCAACTTGAACTTGATCTTCAAGGTTATTTCAAGGTCAATTTTGTTTTTTTTTTATGAAAACCCCTATTTTTGACAACGGCAATCGAAATAGCGAGAAATTCTACGTCCAAACATGTTCTCAGGTATAATGGGTCAAGGAAGACTTTGAACTTCAACTGATGGTTTTTATGCTTGACTCAGGTATGGGTCGCGTTCAATCTGTACTGCTTCGGCTCAGGTGTTTACGAAAAAGGTCGAGGTTATTCTTGGAGTGACTTTTAACGAGGAATCCAGTGGTGCCCCTGAATTTGACCTTAGGTTTGATCTTCAAGGTTATATCAAGGACAAACTTTTTTTACATTTAGCGTTACCCACGAACAACGACGTGGACGTAGTAAAATCTGATTCCTTTGGGGTGCTTGATTTACGTTAGTCCCCTTGCCTCTCACGTTGGGTGTTTGACTTTAATGAGTCCCCTTGCCTCTCACGTTAGGGTGCTTGATTTTTGTGAGTCTCCTTGCCTCTCACATTTGATTTTTAGCATTAATCAGCACAACATCTTATTTTAAGTGCTCTAATTGTTCTCCATTTACCTCTTGACAGTATGGTAATCGATAATAAAAAGCATCAATAGTGGTTTGGATCATTTCAGTGATAATGACAGCTGACTCATCAATGATACTTTGCCGTGATTCTTCTAAATTTTGGGGTTTCGTTTTGTACACCCTATCCTTCAGAAATCCCTCCCAAAAAATAATCTAAAGGCGTCAAATCAGGTGACCTAGCTAGCCATTCAATAGTGCCTCTCCGTCCTATTCACCGATCAACAAATACCTCATCTAAGTAAGCGCGAACGTCTCGTCCATAGTGAGCAGGTGCACCGTCCTGCTGAAA
>JAAAKG020150987.1:0-31411 GCA_010014905.2 Druon quercuslanigerum
TTCCATGAATTCTGTGAATTCCATGAATTCTGTGAATTCCATGAATTCTGTGAATTCCATGAATTCTGTGAATTCCAAGAATTCTGTGAATTTCATAAATTCTGTGATTTCGTTAAATCTCTCGAATTCTGTGAACTTATTGAATTCCTTAATTCTAGTTAATTTCGTGTATTCACAATTCACGTAATTGAAAGAATTCACTGAATTAACGGAATTTATGGAATTCACGGAATTTCCAAATTTCACGGAATTCACGGGATTTCCGGAGTTCACGGAATTTACGGAATTTACGGATTGTACGGAATTTAGAGAACTCATATAATTAATGGAAATGATGGAATTCAATGAAATCCCGTGATTGACGAAATTTAAGGAATTCTAAGAATTCTTGGAATTCACAAAATTCTGGGAATTCAACGGACCGACGAGGTTCACGGAGTATAAGAAATTAAACAAAATTAATGCGATTTCTCGGCATTCGCGAAATTCAAGTAATTCAAGAATTTCACGCAAATCAAGACAACAAGATAGTTTAAGGATTTCAAACAATTAAAAAAATTTAAGGAATTAAAGAAATTCATGGAATTTAAGCTCTTTAAAGGAATTCGCGAAATTCAAGAAATGCACGTTATTGAGGGAATTCAACTAGTTCACGTTATTCACGGAGTTGAATCAACTCACGGAATTGGCGGAATTCATCAAACTCTGTGAATTCCACGATTTCGTTGAATTTTTTTTACTTTTGTGAATTCACTTAATTTTTTTGAATCCAATTAATTTCGTAGACAATTATGTGAATTCCGTAAATTGCGATTTCTTTGACTAAAGTGATTCCATTAAATTCTATGAATCCCTTGAATTAAAAGAATTCCGTGCATTCTCCGTGTACATGAATTCCTGGAATTCCCTGAATTCAGAAAATGAATTAAGGGAATTTGCGGAATTCCCGGAATGCATGGAATTTGTGGAAATCGTAGAATTCACGGAATTCAATCAATTTACGGAGTTCAAGCAAATCACATAATTGCCGAAATATATGGAATTCAAAGAATTCTCGAAATTCGCAGAATTCAAGGAATTCACAGAATTCAAGAAATTTACAGGAATTCCGTAAACTCTGTAAATTCCGCGAGTTGGTTTGAATTATTTTAGATAAAAATTCATATTTTTGGTTAAAAATACGTCTTTTACTTTAAACTCAACAGATTGTTCTTTAAAATTAAAATCTTTTTCAGTTAAAATCTTAAATTTCACATTTTTTGTCCAAAATTGATTTTTTTTTGCTACTGTTGGAAATTCATAGAGCTAGTTTTAAAATTCGTATCTTTGGTTAAAAATGTATCTTTTTTATTTTAAATTTTTACTATTTGATTAGAGATTAATCACTCTAATAAAAAAAATCGTCTCCTCGGTTAAAAATTGCACTATTTTGTTAAAAATTCGTCTATTTTGGTTCATTAATCATAAATTTGGTGAAAAGTTTATCTATTTGGTTAAAATCTTAATTTTAATAATTTAATAACACTGTTTTTAATTCAAGAGGAAAAACTTTATTTGATAAAATTCAAAGTTTTACATTTTTTCCCAAAAATTTATGTTTTTTGTTTGAAAATTTATTTATTTGTTAAAAATTTAATGTTTTTAATCAAAAATTATTCTATTTAAATTGCAATATTAAAATTTCAAACTTTGGAAACTTTTAGCGATTTATATTGCATCTAATATAGTACCTACATTAATTTTCTTTTTATTAAAATTATTATTTTTTAAATTAATAAATATTATTAGGAAAAAGTGTTTAAAGCAGCAATTAAAAGTATTAAAATCCATTTTAAATACAACATTAATTTCTTTTTTAAGTTTTGATATTATAAATTTCGTATCGGATCCTGGTCAGTTTAATTCAATTTTAAATCGAATTTTTTTTTACGGAATAAACCTAAAACTAGGTGTATTTTTTTTTTATCAATAGAAATTTTATATTCTTTAATTGCAAAGTCTAGACTAAAATTTTTCTAAAGGAATGAATCTTTTCTAAAGAATATTAATATTTCCATTAACTCAGATACTTTTTAATTCCATATTAGAAATAAATTTTTAGTTAAAAAGATAATTATTCATAACTCTATAAAATAATACAAGTTATAAATCTAGAAAAAGTGAAAAATAGAAAATTTTTATAAGAAGAAGAGATGGTGTAACATTATTAACTCGATAGAAATAGTAAGAAGGTCATGTTGTGAAATTTTAAATGTGGCACAGCCTGCCTTCATTTGTAAACATCCTCATCTGATTGTTTCAACAAAGTGAAGAAAAATAAGATATTTTTTTGAGTCATAAAATTAAAATAGATCAATGGCCAGTAAGAAAAAGTTAATTTGCCATAAAATGTTCCTGTTGGAAAAAGATAACAATTTTTTCCAAAACAATAAAAGAACAAATTATCCATTATCGAAAAAATAAAAAAGACAAAAAAATTAGAAAGCAATCAATTTTATTATTAATAAAAAAAAAATAGAAAAACATTTGTAAAAAGTAATTAACCTAAGCAGGAAGAGAATTGTGGTTTTTTTCTGTTACTGCCTGCTCAGGTATTTTTTATTTTATTTACATAATTTTTTTGCCTTGTATGATTGCTGAAACGTTGGTAATTATTTAAAAAAAATGTTTTTTCTTTGTGATCTGATAGTTATAAAAATAAAAAAGATGAAAGAAATAAAAAGATAAGGAAGGGGATTTGGTTGGTTGTCTTCTCATTTTTCTTTCTTGGTTTTTATTTTTTTCCAAAACAGATAATTTTTTCTTATCTATTTTAGGAAAAAATTGTTATCTTTTTCAAATTTTGATAGGAACATTTTATGGTGGTTGTTCAAATTTGTTTGTTGGCTTCTTGATTTTATTTTTAGGAATTTTGCAAAATAATTTGATTTTAATTTTATTTAAATGTATTTAATTTTATCAAAGAAGTTCCACTTTGTACCATGCAATTGTAATTTGACCAAAATATACTAACTTTGAGCAAAATAGTTGAATTTTCATCTATAAGTGATTATTTTTTACACAAATATTTAAGTCAGTAACATATTGAATCTGTAAGAATTGCGCAGTTATAAAGCAGTAAACACTTAGATATCAGATTGTAATCTTCCAATATTGAGGAAAATTTAGTGAAAAATAAATAAAACTTCCATAAGTGTACAAGGCCCTATCGATTTTTCTGTCTGTTACCTGCAAATGTACGTCAAATTGCCAGTATATATAGCGAGATGATTCCTGAAAAATCGCACATTTTTTCCTAAGAAATTTTTAAACTGGCTTTGAAACTACTAAACCATCAGTACATTTATTAACTAAAGAAAATGAGGTTTTTATTTGTAGCTTGTGTGCTTATCTTTTTAGTTACCTTCAACGAAATTGGTAAGTATCAAGATAAAGTCCTTTTTTTAATCAAAATCTGGACCATTTGTTGCCAAAAAATTATAAAAAATGTTCAAAATGTTACTAAAAGTAATATCATTTTAAAATGGAACCAAAATGATACCCAAATCAGGCGCAATTTGATTGGACAGAATACATAATCACTGAAACAAAATTCTGGATGCAAGTACCAGAAGTTTCTGGTTAACAATTTTCTAGTTAATCTTACTAGAAATTCAGATTAATTCAACCATAATTTCTAATAAGGTTAACCAAAAATGTTTACTCGACATTTTTCTCGTAGCTTAAGAATACAACGTTCTGGTCAACATAACCAGTTATTCTGATAAAATTATCCAGATGTTATGGTAAGCTCAACCAGATGTTCTGTTAGATTTCTATTTTCGACTATTAAATTTCGATACTCTTATACCCTTATGGACTCTTCCTAACCTCCTCTAACATAAAAGGGACCACAAACAACTAAACAATTATTAAACAATTTTTTAGTAATTTTTAAAAGCATTTTAATTTGTTTGAAAATTTTTTATCTGTTTCAACAACGTTTTCTCTGTAAATCGTAAAACGTTATTCTCTTGTGCAATCAATTACACAATAAACGATTGCTAAATGTAATATTTTTTGCTAAAGATATTTTGCAATTATTTAAACAACTGAACAACAATTGCGCACATACCCTATATTGTTTAAACAATAATAATTTGTTACTGTTAAAGTTCTTCAATTTTGTCATCAATTCGAGAAAGTAATAATTTTTTGCACTTTACAAGAGGCAAAAATTGTTCAAACAAATAAAAATTGTTTAGGTAATTACCAAACATCCTTCAAAAATATATTGGTTTCAAAATTCTTTAATTGTGTCTTAATTTCCAAAAAATTCATTAAAAATATACTTAAAAATTCGTCAAATATCTGTTAAAAATAAATCATTTTTGAACATTTCTTTCAAAAAACCGTCTATAGAATCAATTCGATAGAAAACTGCTATATTGCAGTTTTTAGGGCATTTTCCGGGCAGAATTTAAGGGGTTTAGGTATGTCAAAATGAAAAGCTATTGGGTTGAAACTATTCCTTAAATACTTCTTAAGAGGTGACTATAATTTAATTTACAAAAAATGTATTACAAGTACTTCAAGTTTTCAATTTTTTTTTTGAAAAGCGAGCTTCTCCCATTTGAAACCTCATGTTAATTTCAAAAGCCCGATCACGGGTTAACGTTTAAAAAATCACGGACTTTCTTTTCCCGGAAAACGAATAAAATGGGGGAGGGGGTGTCACCAAAAATCAAAAGTTGAATTTTTGGACTACCCTAGTATGTTTTTATAAATAGCGATAGATACACACTCGAAGCCAGAGTAACATATTGCTGATGCGTTCATTTTCTAAAACCATTCATTAAGACTATTTTGTTCAAAAATTCTCAAGCATTCACTTTTTTTATTTATTTTATACAGTGCTAATATTTTCCAGAACATTATTTCAAAGACACCCAAAAAATTTGTGCTTGGTTTGGAAGTCTCTCTGTAGGAGTTTAGACAGATAACGCGCAATTTGTTCTTATAATACAACTAAATTCACGGTCCACTAAAATTATTTATAAAGTTTTATAAATAAAAATATAATTAACAAATCGCGATTTTTCGAGAAATGGAAATTTACGCCACAGTGCCACTTGTCATGTCCAGCAACATGAGTTGAGTGAAAAGACACATCACGACACATCTGTTACGATAATTAATAACAAGAAAAAATCTAACCAGAGTTAATTAACTAGAATTTTCTAGTAATAATGATCATAATTTTAGATCAGATAACCCGATTTTTTTTTTACCAGACGCGTCTTGTAACTTTAAGCAGAACTTTTTGTTCAGTGATCAACTTTTGAGATGATATTGATGGGATTCGGGATCATGTATCAAGTCATACCAAGATAGCTGACGTTCATCATTATGATAATGATGATCTTGAGAGTCAAATGATCGTTAGCGCAAAATGCGCTGCAACAAAATTGATCCTTTTTCTTTACTGTGCGCGATGAATTTTATCTGGGTTTTCTATACTCTTCTGTTTACAGAAGAAGCATCAGGTTTTTTCAGAAGGGTCATCGCTGACGTAAATTCTTCTAAAAAAGATAAAAAGACAGTAGATCCACTTGTCACTTCTAGACTCCTTGGGCCATCATCTGTGAAATCTAATTCAACTTCAATAGTGCGTAAAGCTCTAAATTTAGATGGATACCATTATCAACTTCCGGGCTCTTCGCATCAACAAAATGCAACAGGTAAAATTCCATCGAATCTTTTATACCAGACGCTGAAAAAATGGCTTAGTTGTCCCAGCTAACGATTTAGCTGAATCTAAACATTTTCTTTCATTAAATGTGATGAATTTTCACTGTTGTTTTGTATATTTGTCTTTTCACAGAAGTGTTAGATCTTGTGAAAAAATTCAAGGTTAAGCATGAGGTTCCTTCTCAAGATGGATCTTCTTCACGGATGATCCAAAATAATCAAATTCAACACCAAAGCCATGAATACAGCCAAGAATACTCAGGACAAGTAAATAGAAATAGGTTAGCTGATCATTATCAGCGCGGGACTCTTCCTGTACCTCAGCCAGTTTTTAATGCTTCTAATCCTTTCATTTATGATCAAAACACGAATGAGGTGGCACATAAGCCTCCTAAACTAGATTGGCGAAGAAGAAACTTGCAAATAGAAGGTATATGTATTCATAATATTTCAGATATTTCGAATTATTTCCAAAAATTCTCAAATATTTCTGACTACAGTCAAACCTGGATTTAGTGATTCTTTATTTAACGCTTCCGAGAATTAACGCCACACGGTGGGGATGCATGGAGGCACTGCAGGAGGATGTGATGTGCTCATTCAAGCGTAAAAAAAAAGGAGAAAGAAACAAGAAAAAAGAGGAAAAAGAAGAGGGAGACTAAATAGTTCCGAGACTCTGGATTTAGTGTTACGCTCAGTACCAAACTTGACACTAAATCCAGGTTCGACTGTACTCCCAAGAAAATCAAAAGAATTACGAAATGGTGTAAAATATTCTTAATGTGCAGAGTTCCTAAAAATAAAATCAAGAATCCATCGATCAAATTTGGACAACCAACTAAAGTATTCATATTAAAATTTGAAAACTTAGACAAAAATAAAAAAGAGGAAAGAAAAATGAAAAATCCTCACCAATAAATTTAGAAACAGAAGCAATTTAGAGGAATTTTTACAACAAGACAAAATTGTTGGCCTTTTGAAACATCAGATTGTTCCTAATCGAAATTTTTTTACATTGATAAAAAAAGGAGAGCAAACTTCATATTGCGATCAATAAAAAAAACTAATATTTTAGAGCAAAATTTAAATTTACATAAAATCTTTAAAGAAGGAGATAAGGATCTTTGGTTTGTAAATTTGACGTATATTTAAATTCCAAAAACAGGAATTTGGATAGGCAACATTTCTGAAACTAGGAGTTAGACGTGTCAAGGAACTTTGTCAATAAAAATTGTTTGCACATTAGTATAATATTGATCTTAAGATTTCCAAAGGTTTTCCCACAACAAAAAGTTTTCTTAAAAGTAACCTTGTTATAATTTGCATGAATCCTAATAAAGGCAATATTACTGTTTGTATGAAAAAATCAAATTATGTTAGGGATATTGAGAATTACCTTTGCAATCATGATGATTGTGATTTATTAAATTAATATCAAATAAAACCATTAAAAAAAGACACTTTCAAGATGCTTGATAATTGGACAAATAAAGAACTTTTAGGAAAATATATAAGATCGTCTGATATTAATACTGAGGACACAGTTCTTGCAAGATGTTATTGTCCAAGAAAGATTTACAGAGATGGCTATCCTTTGGTAATGGTCAATTCAACTATTAATACTCCAGCTGAATTTTTGAAACAAAATTTTTATTTGATTCTCAAAGACTATCAAAACTTCTCAATATAATGCAAAAAAATATTTGGAAACTTAAAAAAATTAATATTCAAAAAACGGTTTCGGATGACTATGTAATGATTTCTTTGGATGTTATTGCAATGTTTGCGAGTGTAACCCTTGATTAAGTTATACCGGCAATTTTAAATAGATAAAATAATATTAAAATACAAATTTGATTATGTTAAAAAAATTTATCAAAGGGATAGTTTTTATCATGAACTAAACTTTTTTTAAATTTAATGCATCTTATTGTGGGCAAAAGTTTGCTAATCCTATTGGTTCCAGAATTTCTTCTATTTGAGCAGAAATTATTATGGAAGATTTGGAGGTTTTTGCTTCATAATAAAATTAGTTTTTTGGACATGGACCTACTTAAAAGTCTGGGTGGTAAAATCATTACCAATTAATAGTGGCAATAAACATATTGAGGTAGATTAAAAAAAAATTTCTGCTCATCCTTTTTAGAACATAGTTGCAGTAATCCAAAACTTAGTTGACAGATCTCTGGTTCTGTTACATGTTTTATTTCACAAAGGAAATTTGAATATTGTTAAGAGTATCCTTTTTCCAAATCGTTACCCACAAAAGTTAATTAACAAAAATATTTATATCAGAATTCAACAATTTAGGAACAGATAAAGCAATGTTTTGACTGCTGACAATCATAGTGAATTGAAATTTTCATTTTTGGTCAAATTTCGAAAACTATTATAGTTAATTTAAAAATGTTTAGGATTCATACTATTTTCCGTATACCTTTTACAATTAATTTAACAATGACTTTTTGTGAGGATCCTTTGGATAATTCTGAAAAGGGAAAACCTACAAGATGACCATAATGTTGATTGGGATAATGTTGTGATTTTTAATAGGGAAAGTAATGCGAGAAATAGGGAATTTAAGGAAATGCTTTACATTAAAAACAAATTAATTTTTCTAATAATTTTATTACTGATTTGAACACGTTAAGCAAGAGTTATTCTTGTATGATTTATTAAATTTAGCACTGCGTTTTCATAAGTTTTTAATTTTTTTCGGTTGTCAGGAAGAGAGCATCATGGTGTTGGTGCTGTTCCTATCTTCTTGAGTATTTTTAATTTAAAAACATTTTATTTTATTAATCTTTTGTTTTTATTTGTTTTGATAATGGTGCTATACGAAAGCCGAAACGTTGATGTTTATTTTTTACAAATGTTTTCTTCTTGCGACTTGATAATACTATAACTATAAAGTCGAACGAATAAAAAAAAAGGAAGGGGATTGGGTTTGTTGCCTTCTCATTTTTCTTTCCTCTTCTTAATTTCTGTCTGAGGAGGGAAATTATTTTCTTTTATATTTTAGGCGAACAAAGTTTTATTTTCAGGAATTCTGAATCTCATTTAAATTTTATTAATTTAAAAATATTGTTACATGTTTTAAGGTAATTATTATGAAACCGGCTACTTAAACACTTCTGAGCTGGTACATATGCCATCAATGCGATCAAGACGAAGCCGGCCCGCAGCAGATGCACTATTCAGACAAGATTTGAGACAAGAAGGTATTTTTAAAATTTTAGATACTTTGAATTACTCCCAAAAATTCTCAAATCTTTTGCAAAGTCTTCCAAAAATGCTAAATCATTACGAAATAGTGTCAAATTTTTTTTTAATTTTAAAAATTTTTTATTCAATTTATCCTGAGAGGATCAATTGACAAAATGACAATAGGATTTAAAAGTATTTTTTTAAATTCCTTGGAATTTTTAAAATTTATAAACAATTTAAAAATATTTTAAGGGATTTTACACATTTAAGATTATTTTAAAAGATTATACAGAATTTTTTATCGATTCCAGGGGACGACTGAAAAAAACCGCAAAACAAAATTCCTGACTTTCGTGAATTTCGTGAATAATAAAATGGCCGAAAAATAAAAATACCCATTTAGAAAATTCCCAAATAATAAAATTCTCGAATAACAAGATTCCTAAATTATAAAATTCTCGAAAATTTTTGGTTCGATAAGCAAATTTGGTCAAATTCAACTTAACAGCTGCAAGGTAAATTTTCATTTTTTAAACTTAAAAATTGGATTTTTTACACCTTCTAAATTTGACAAAATTTGCCCCTCGAACCCAAAAAAAATCACTTTCTGTTTTTATCATACCTTATAACGACTTTCAGACAACATTTATAAATTTAAAATTTGTTATTTCGAACGCTTTTTGTATTTTTTTAAATGGTACGGATTTTAAACTAAAACAATAATAATAAAAAAATCAAAGAATACAAATAATTTTAAAAAAGAAAATTTATATATCGTATTTGTAATCAATTAAACATATTTATAAAATAAATATAATTGTTTAAATTCGGGAGTTTTGCAATTTCTATATTTTATCATTCGACAATTTACTTTTGGCAATTTTAACATTCGCGAATTTTATTATAGTTATTATTTGAGACGAAAATTAATCTCTTTGCTTGAACATCCATTTTTTTACTAAAAATTTAATTATTTAATTTCTTGTCGAAAATCATCTTTTTTAGTTGAATCAAGATTCATCTTTTTTGGTGGAAATTAATCTTCTCGTTTGAAAATTCATTTCGCTGTCAAAAACTCAATTATTCTAGTTTAATTTTTAGATATTTTAAAAATATATGAAGTTAATAGGAAAAAAGAATTTCTTTCACCGAAAAATGTCAATATTATGTATTTGTTAATTAATTTTGTGTTAACAAATAACACTAATTGTCTGATATCAAAGAATCGCGCAAAAAAGCTATGAGCAAGATATTTGTTGTCATTTATGTTAAAAAAACGAAACAAATCTATATGAAAATTACGAATTCATGCATTTGCTTATAAAACTTGTTTGAATAATTAACGAATGGTATCTATTTTTTTATAAGTTATATCTAAAAAAAAATTTAAGAAATCCACTTAAAATTACACATATGAAGTAGGTATATATCATTTTTATTAAAAATCTAACTTTTGTTAATTCATTTGTTTATAAAAATCATTAACAAGATTTAAATGTCTGGTACTACTAGATATCATTCAAGACAAGTTTCCAGATGAATTTTATTGCATAAATTGAAGACATTTTCGCAAAATGGCATCCACGTAATTAACCAAGGGGGACATTTGACAGTACCATCAATTTTGACCTTGAAGTCAATATTCAAGGTTAAATGGAGGTAAGACCCTTTTTCTAAATAAAACCCCTACTTTTAATTGCGGATTTGAAAAGAGTGGGAAATTTTACGTTAAATTTAACCTGTGAACAAACGCTTTTTGTTACCTTGGACCATAGGTAATGTTTGACGTGAAATTTCCCGCACTTATTAAATTCGAAGTCAAAAATAGGGGTTCTCATTTAAGAAAAGGGTCTTACCTTTTTTGACCTTGAAAATTGACCTCAAGGGCAAGATGATGGTACTGTCAAATGTCCGCCTCCGCCTTAATCATCCTTTATCGGAACCATTTCTTCGTAGACAAAGTATTTTATTTTGAGATTAGCGATTAAAATGTGTCACCGTGTTTAATCGCGATCTTTTTACAGAACCACAAAAGAAACGAAGAGAAAACTGGATCCACGAACGATATACTTATGAAAAAACTGTGGAATCAAGCTCACAGAATGTGCCTGCCTCAGCAGAAATTAGACAGCCGGAAAAAGAGGACTCGATAACAGAAGTCGAATATCGGAGAAGAAAAACAGGAAAGGAAAAATCTTCCAGGCCCAAAAGAGTTTCGGATACTCGTGATCTAATTAGCGTGCAGTCTCGAATTCCACAAAAAGCTTTACAGGATGATCAGCCAAATTTGATTCACAATGTTATGAATCCCTATAATAATCCTTATAATGAGTATCAATGTGATGTTTACAAAAGAAATCGTAATCCTCACCATCATTGAGATCAGCATGGAAGTTCAGGATTTAGTCGACAATACTAAAAAAACTCGCTGCTATTGTCGAAATCCTTCTATAATTCAAATATGTGTGTTTTGAAATTTTTTTTACGTACTGTGTTAATTTCTGTGTTAATAATATTTTAATTCTATAAGGGTGTTTATTGTAATGAAGTAATAAAATAGTTTATTATGCAACTAGGAGGAAAAGAGGGACTTTTTCGACGAGTGTATGCTTTCAGGAAAAGTTGTAGGCTGTGTGATATTTTCTGGATGTTATTAATTATATTGCAGGTGCAATTTTAAATATTATTGGGGATTTTAACATGCTCTACGCGATTTGGAATATAAATTATAACCAGGGTCATAAATGTTTTCCTAAGCGCGGTTTATCTCTATAAAAATTTCGAAAGGGTCAAAAGCATCGTAAACACTCATAGATCCCTTTTTGAATTTAATGTTTAACCAACGCACAACCTAACGAGATAACTGCGGCAATCGATCCCATTCTACCTATCGATAATTACCATCCACCCCTGACATTTGATCTAAATGTTCACAGACAGTCTGCGACTCAACACTTCTTGACCTTCCCTACACTTGTCTTAATTTTTAGGCAGCAAACACTGCAGCGATTAGACTGACGGACTATCAAGATTCTTCAAAACACAGGCCAATCTGATTCCTGTTATAATAATTTCATTGTGAAATCTGAGAATTCAATTATTGCGAACCCTAAGAACCGTAAGAAAATAAGTAATCTGCCCAATCACGTATTTTTCAAAAAAGGTCACGCTGATAGGTCTATAGTCCATCAGTTTTAAGCGACGCCCAACTCAGTTCAAACGAATCTATAGATTTTTTGAATGTTTACGTAAGTAAGGACATTTATTGTAAATTGGACAAACTTGATACTAACAAAGGGACCGTTCCAGATGGGATACCCCCTTCCTCATAAAGTCGTGTTGCTCTTCCCTAATCCATCCGTTATATCTAATTTGTAATCAATCAATTACTAAAGGTCCCTTTTCTGGGATATGAATGAGGGGAATAGTTTCCCCTATTTGTAAATTAGTTAACCGCCATAATGTAAGACTATAGACCAATTACTCTGCGCAGCTCCATCCCTAAAATCTTTGAGAATATCATTTGTGATAAACCCTACCAAGCCTAGGTGAATACTATCATGGATTAGCAGCACGGTTTCATGAGGAGTAGATCCACGATCACAAACTTGTATACATACACACATTACTTATCACAATCTCTTGAGGCAAGCTTGCAGGTCGATGCGACATACATGGACTTCTCAAAGGCTTTTGAGAAAGTGGATAACGGCATTCTCGTGGTAAAGCTAAGAGTCTTGGGTATTACATCTAATGTGCTCTTCTGACTTTCGAGCTATTTAGAGGGTAGGTTGCAAACAGCACAGAGAGAACGAGGCATTCATTTTTATCTGGGATCCTTTTTTTTGTGTTTTAATATGATCTCACAAATATACTATTTAACTACCAGTTTCTGTCTTGTTAAATTGATTCAGAGGGTGCATTTTTTCAATTGTTCTAAACTTACATCTTACAAAAACAAAAAATAGATCAAAAAACTAGAGATCGCAACGTTTTAGGTTGAACAGAAACTTTTAGCATTCAGTGAATTTTCAAGTCCGAAAGATCTAACAGTTTGAGCACACACAACGTTGACATACTACGAGGTCTGGCTATTAAATAACGAGACTGGTTAAGAAAAAGGGTTTTATTATAAAAATTATTCAACATTCAAATGCTCCCCTTCAATATACTCCCCTCCCCTCGCCACACACCTTTCCATAGGTTTTCTTCATTGATCAAAGCAGTGCTGAAAGTCTTCTTTGTTGAGGGCCTTTAGGAGCTCTGACGTTTTTTGCTTTACTGCTTCCATCGACTCAAATAGGGTCCCTTTCAAAGCAGATGTAATCTTCAGAAACAAAAAAAAGTCGCACGGTGGCAAATCTGGCGAGTACGGCGCGTGCTCGAGCACTGGAGTGCGTTTATCAGCTAAATACCGCTTCACAGATAGCGCGTTATGGGCAGGTGCGTTGTCCTGGTGCAAAATCCACGAGTTTTTGTATTACCAAAACTGACAAATAGTAAGTCTGGTTGACAGTCTGACCCTCTGAACCCCATTGAGTCATCACGATACCGCTAATGTCGAAAAAAACGGCCAACATTGCCTTGAATTTTTATTTGGACATCCTTGCTTTTTTAATTCTGGGCGATTCAGACGTCTTCCAATGCATCGATTACCGCGTTGTTTCAACATCGTATTGAAAAATCCACGTTTCCTCGCAAGTAATAATGTATTTTATCAGTCTGGGATCTTCTTCTAACCTTTCAAGGAAATCTGAGCAGACCTGTTGACGCGAGAGCTTTTGGTCAGAAGTCAGGTTTTTTGGCACCAACTTCGTACAGACTTTTGTCATGTTAAATTCATCGTGTAAAATTCTTCTAACCGTTTCTTTATCGGCGTTTACAGCCTTGGCAATCATCTGCATGCTCATTCGACGATCTGCACACTCAATTTGGTTGATTTTGGTCACTGTTTCTGGATTTGAAACAGTGACAGGGCGACCTGGGCGCTGGTCATCTTCAGTGCTCTCTCGGCCCACACTGAAGCGCTTACGCCACTCAAAAACACGTGCACGAGATAGAGAATTGTCCCCATAGGCCTTTTGCGACAATTTATAGCACTCAGTCAGAGTATTTTTTAATTTATCGAGAAATTTGAGATTGATACGTGTCTCCTGTTTTTCGTCACACATGGTTTTCGGCACGAGACAAAAACACGTTCGTTTCAAACCGCTACTGCACAAATACTATAATAGTGACGAAAACACGTTTTAGTACGTGAATATTGAAGATTCTCAGAAACCCAACGCACTACTCGTTTTTTGTCCCACCCCTCTAGGGCACGCTCTGGGCGCGCAGTCTCGTTATTTAATAGCCAGACCTCGTATCCATGTCATTTCGGGGTGACGTTGGTTTCTGAACTTCACAGTTTAGAATTTGTTTGTCATATTTGCTTGTTGACGGATGATTCTCATTTCAAGCATATTTCAATCCAAAAATCGACCTTATTTTATTAAATTAGTGGATTAAACTGAAGTGGGATTGTTTTGTTGCGTAAACTGTTTTAATGATACTAGTGAGTTTATTAAATTTTGCCTTTTTCTCCTATTTGTGGACGACCTTAAAATATTGTATGTAGTTCACTCCCATCTGGATTGCATCAAAATTCAAAATGATCTTAATCGCCTGCATGAATGGTACAACCATAATTGCATCAGCGATTACCTTCTTCAGGAACAAAGTCAATATAATACATCACTACAATATCGGAGGGGTCGAACCGACTAGAGTCACTCAGGCGCTAGACACTGAGATCATTTTAGTTTCTGAGCTTACATACAAGGATTAAATCTCAAAAGCTGCAAGTCAGTCTATAAGATCTTTGAGCTTTGTCATGAGAAATGCCTTGGAATTTAGAAATCCCCTTAGACTAAAATTTTTGTACTTTTCTCTCGTTTGACCTTATTTAGAATACGCTTCTATTATCTGGTCATCGCTAGACATTAAGGTATGCCCATGGATAGAGAAAACCGCGATTACGACGGAATAAGAGTAATGTCAACAATATTATCAAACGTCCTTCGATTCTATTTAAAATTAAGTTTATTACACCAACTAAGACTCTCTGTCAAAAGAAGTCTTTATTTTATGTAAATAATCACCGCACAAATTATGGAGCGAATTTCTGTGATCTTCAGAATTTGTTGTCAGGCTAACTCATTTGTAAACAATCGTAATAACTAGATCGACTTCTTTAACACAATGGCGTTTCGGTTTAAGCGGTATCTTTAGTTTGTAAGTTTATGTGTATCAAACGGGTTTGGCCCATTCACTAACTAAACATGAATAGCCCAACATTCAAATAATTCTTAAATAAATTTTTAATAATTTCCGGATATTTTTGGTAATTTACTGTAATTTGATCAATTATATATTGTAGCTTTCCATAAATGTCTAAAAAATTCTATTTTTTTTATCCTTTCATTTAAAGAATTAAATTAACTAAAAAAATTATCAATTTGACAGTTGATTTTTTAACCTGAAAGGATAAATTGCCAAAAAAAGGAGTCATATTTTATATATAAATCCAAGCAGATGAAATTTATAACAAACAAAACATTTTAAAACAAAGAATGAATTTGGAAAAAATAAAGATTTTTAGCTCAAGAAAGAAGTAAAACTTTATCTAAATTGAAGAAATAAGAAAGATCAATTTAAAATAACTGGAAAAGTTATATTTTCCGTTCAAAAAATAATTCTAAACAGAAAAATGCTTTTTAACTAAACAGTTAAATATTCAAGATAATACATAAGTACTAAATCAAAGATTAAAATGTTAACAATGTAGTTTAATCCGAAAAGACGTATTTTTAACAAAGGACTTTTTCACATAACTGCTAAATTCTTTAGTTAGTTTCATTTATGTCTAAAAAATATTAAATTTCCTGTCAACCAGATTAATTTTTATGTAAAAAGAATTGAAAAATATAGTTCAATTTTTATCCGAAAAAGATTGCAGTTGACTTTTTAAGAACAAAACATGAATTTTATAACAAAAAGTAAGTTTCCGCAAATAAAAAGAATTTTCAATCCTAAAAGCCGAGCATTAATCAAAAATAATGAAAATATCATAAAATGGTTGAAGTCTCTAAAAAGATTAGTTTGAAAAAAAAAACAGATAAACTTTCAACCAAAAAAATAAATTTTTAAATCAAAATATAAATCTTAAAGAAGAAAAAAATTATTTTTTTAAGAAAGTGAATCCACGAAGTCCTTCAAACAAAATATTTGAACACTCAATCATAAAAGAATAATTGTCAAACAAAAAGTTGAATTTTCATTTAAAAAAGATTCAAGTTGACTTTGAAGATCACAATATTAATTTGAAACAAAAGGTTAATTTATTGATGAAATAGTTAAATTTTCAACAAAACAGTAGAATTCGCAACTTAAAAGTATATCCTCATAAGAGAATAGTTTAATTTTCAACCAAATATTTTATTTTTTATCTAATAAAGACAAACTTTCACCTAAAATGACTGTATTTTTAATTTTTAAAGAAATTCCAAAAAAGTTTAATTTTCAACCAGAATATATTTCAGTCTTCTTTCCAAAAGTAAAATATTACACTTAAACAAGAGTTAGATTTTTTAACAAATTGTTTAATTCTTTACCTAATAGTTGCATTTTTATCCAAGAAATATGTAATTTTTGCTAAAGCAGGTGAATTCTAAAATCAAAAAGACAATTATTCAAACAAGTAATAAAATTTATAACTAAAAAGATAATGTTCTAGGGTTATGTTATTGTAAAGTTTTTGTTCCGCTGGTAAGGATTATCTAGAACGTAGTATTTGATCAAAAATAGTTACTTCAATGACACTTGGAGTCTTAAACTAGTAGACAGTTATGAGGAAGTAAAAACCTCGGTCTTCGAAGCGTGATGAAAATTTCATAACAAATAAATAAAACTTTAGGACCTACATCGCCCTACTAATTTTTCTTCCGCTTCCTGTTAATGTACGGAATACGCCCAGTATATATTTAAGACAGCAGACTTTTGAAAAATCACAAGTTTCCGTGAACGAAATTTTAAACGAGTCTACGCTGAATGAAAATGGTAATCTACTTCCGAGCTCTTGTGCTTATCCTCATGCTTTTCCTCCACGAAATTGGTAAGCGTCCAAGTCATTATCCCTTCTTAATCAACATCTGGACCATATATTTGCAATGTGATGAGTTTTATATTATTTTTCTATATTTATCTTTTTACAGAGGAAGCATCAGGTTCGTTGAGAAGCATCTTTGGTTCAAAAAAGTCATCTAACAAAGATAAAGACCCACTTGATGGATCTCAATCTTCTTCTTCCGCATCTTCTGATCAACAAAGTTCAAAAGGTTAAAATTTATAGAATCATTTTTCCCAGATGTGATGATTTTTGTCTCTATTCTTGTATATTTGTCTTTTCGGGAAAGCAGGAGGTCTTGTGGACCAATTGAGGGCTAAGCATGGGCTTCGCCCTCGCGCTGGTCAATCTTCAGGGTCGATCCAAAATAATCCAATACAACATGAAAACCCAGATTACAGCTATGGACACAGATTGTCAAGAAATTCCGCTGGGTCAGTTGCACCTCCTCCCCGCGAGACTCGCTTTATGGCTCCATTAGATGCTTATAATGCTGGCCACATCGTTCTTGATCCAAATACGAATCAGCTGGTATCCGTCCATGGTGAGTTGCCAGCTGTGCCTGATGAACCAAGGCAGAGAAGAAAAAAAAACCAAGGTGAAGGTGAGCAATTAGGAAAAAAATCTGAGGCAAGAAGGCGTCAGAACTCTTTAAATTATTTATACTTTGAATTAATCCCAAAATTTTTTTAATATTCTAAAACATTTCCAAAATTTGCAAATCATTGCGAAATAAGTCAGCTATACTCACATGCTTTAATTTATTTCTCTTTTACCCAAAGATTCATACACGGGAGAGGTTTTACATGATCCAACAATGCGATCGATGGCAAGGAGGAAATCATTAGGTGAGCTTTCAGCAAAAAAATCCGAGATGAGAAGTTATTAGTATCAGTATTCTCAAAATTTATGATATTTTAAATTATTTCCAAAAATTCTCAAATATTTTTAAGTATTCCTCAAAACTGATGACGCAAATCCTCGGTGCACATCTAGATCATTTGGATAAGAAATGATAATTTCTGAATATATCGGCCGTTCTTTTTACAGATAACAGAGAGGGAAGAAGACAAATGAGAGAACTTTTAAATTCTCATCATTCAATGCGTGCACAAGAACAACAGAGTTCTACCCAGAATGATCGAACAGGACATTATACCCAATTTGTTGGAAACGAGCATTTTTCAGATACTAGCAATTCAGCGCAGAATCCACCTCCTACTTTTTACGATATGAATCAATCAATAACACCAGGCGGATTTCAGACAACAAGAACAGGCAGCTCAAGAGCTAGAAGGCCAACAAAAGTTATGAGTACTCAAGATTTATTTAGCTCACAGACTGAACATCCACAAAACACTTCAGAGGATCATGAGTCAGTGTTACTTTGGAATCCTAACGCTCTCATTAATAATCCTTACATTGACCATCTACCTCCGGGTAACCCAAATAATCCTAATCCCCATCATCATTGAGATCAGGATATCGGTTTTGGATTTGTGCACTCGCTTCTATTGTTAACAAGCCTCTATAATTCGAATATGTGTTTTCTAATTATTTATGTTTATGCAATAACTTTCAAAATAAATACATTACTTACCAGCATTACTGTAATAATGGTATTTTATTTTCTCCAAACTATTTTTATATTAATAGAGTAATAAAAATTTTATTTTGCACATTTCTCGATCGTCCTTTTATCCTAACTGCAGATGACAGTATAAGGTTCTGCGAGATTCTAAGCACCTTTCCTCGGTCTGCTATTTTAAAACTACACTATTCAAAATGTTTTAAATTCTACAATACTTCTACAAGACTTCTAAAATACAAGCGTAAGGTCAATTCGAAATCATGGTATTGAACTGACGAAATTGCAATACATGTATTGTAAGTGTTGAAAATGTCAAATTTCTCTTCTAACATAGCATTCTACTACATACACGGCGACCCATTTTTATATATATTCCCAAATATCTTCTAAAATACTTTATCTACGAAGAAATGTATCATGATGAAGATTGACCAGGGTAGAGGGGGACATTTTACAACACCATCAAGTTTGACCTTGAAGTCAATTATTAAGGTCAACTGTAGGTAACACCCTTTTCTTAAATAAGAACCACTATTCTTGACTGTGTATTTGAAAAGAGCGGAAAATTTTGCGTCATAAATGACCTATGGAAAAATAGTTTTTGTGACCCTAGAATGGTAAAAAATTAGACTAAATGCCTAAAAATGACCAGGTATCTTCTTAAATACTATATCTACAAAGAAATTGTTTAGACAAAGGTTAAATGGAGATAAGACCCTATTCCTAAATAAGCATTTTTATTTTTGACTGCTGATTTGAAAAGAGCGGGAAATTTCAAATCAAAAATAATGTAAGAATAAAGGGTTTTTGTGACCTTGTAAAAAAAAATTAAGGTCAAATGTCTGAGAAACGACCAGATGCTCTTTTTCTGAATTTTTTTGGACCTGGAGGTCATGATGCTCAAGGTGATGAATACCTTAACATTTTATGGACTTTTGTGAAGCATCTTGAACATTTGTTTACACCGACAAAAGAAGAAAATTCAGAAAAGGGCATCTGGTAATTTCTCAGACATTTAACCTAAATTTTTTCCTTTCCAAGGTAAAAAAGAACATTTTTTCACAGAAAAATTCTACAAATTGTTTTTTTAATTTTGTATCGTTCAAGGTCATAAAGATCGTTTATTCTCAAGTCATTTTTCACGTGAAATTTCCCGCTCTTTTCAAATCTGCAGTCAAAAGTAGGGGGTCTCATTTAATAAAAGGGTCTTACCTTCAATTGACCTTGAAAATTGAAATTAAGGTCAAAATTGATGGTACAGTCGAATGTCCCCCTCGATCCTGGCCAACATATGTCGAAACAATTTCTTCGTAGATAAAGTATTGTAGAAGAATCTGTTCGTTTTTCAGACATTTGACCTTGATTTTTTACCTTTCGAAGGTCACAAAAACAATTGTTGCACGAGACATTTTTTCCTTGAAATTTCCCTCTCGGTCCTGGTCCATATTTTTCCAAATTATTTCTTCGCAAATAAAGTATTTTAGAAGATATTTTGGATTATATATTAAAATGTGTCATCCTGTATATCAAATGACAAATTTTATTCATTTATTTTTTATTGATTGCCAATTTTTTAATATTTTTCACCAAGTGTTTGTAAGAAGAAAAATGATAAACAAGGAAATAACGGAATTATCGGAATTCAAGGAAATCACGGCATTACCTGCATTCAAGGAATTCGTGAAATTCCTGAAATTCATGGAATTCGCGTAATTCCTGAAATTCAAAGAATTCATGAAATTAAGCACATTCGCGGAATTCACGAAGTTTATGAACTTCACGAAAGACACGGAATTCCAAAAATTCATGGAATTCATGGAATTGATGCAATTCATGGAATTAAAAGAATTCATGGTATTCATGCAATGTACGGAATTAAAGTTTCAAAGGAATTCAAGCAATTCATAGAATTTTAACAATTTAAAGATGTCAAGGAATAATGGAATTTACGGAATTTATAAAATTCACGGAATTAAAAGAATTTAAGGAATTTACAGATTTCAAGGAATTCATAGAAGTGAAGGAATCAATAGAATTCCAGGAATTCAAAGAATTCAGGGAATTCACTGGAATCACGATAATCTTTAGAAAGGCGGAATTCGCGAAATCAATCAAATTGATAAAATTCAAGGAATTCACGAAATTCAAGGAGTTCATGGAATTCGCGGAATTCATAAAACTGATTGAATTGAAGTAATTCTAGATATTGACTTTAATTACAGAATTCGAGTAAATAACGAAATGCGCAGAATTAATGAAAATGGAGGAATTTGCCTAATGTACGAAGTTTGTGAAATTAATGGAAATCATGGAATTCACCAAATTCACGTAATTCATGCAATTCCCGGAACTCAAGGAAATTACTTAATTCGTGGAATTCGCAGAAGTCATTTTTCTGATGTTCTAGTATGATCTCACAAATAGTCTATTTTAGTACCAGTTTCTGTCTTGTTTAATTTGATAACTTCATATTGATAAATAATCCGAGATACCGCAGTAAATTGATTTAGAGGATGCATTGTTTCAATTGTTCCAAAGTTCAATATCAGAAAAACAAAAAAAAGATTTAAAGACTAAAGATCGGAACGTTTTAGGTTGGACAGAAACTTTCAGCATTGAGTGAATTTTCAAGTTCAAAAGATCTAACAGTTTGAGCACGCCTTTTTCAACAATTTATAGCACTCAGTCCAAGTATTTTTCAATGTAACGAGACATTTGAGATTTATACGTTGCTCCTGTTTTTCGTCACACATGGTTTTCGGTACGAGACAAAAACACGTTCGTTTCAAACCGCTACTGCACAAATACTATAATAGTGACGAAAACGTGTTTTGGTACGTGAATAGAGAAGATTCCCAGAAACCCAACGCACTACTAGTTTTTCGCCCACCACTCTAGGGCGCCCTCTAGGCGCCCAGTCTCGTTATTTAATAGCCAGACCTCGTATCCATGTCATTTTGGGGTGACGTTGGTTTCTGAAGTTGACAGTTTAGAATTTGTTTGTCAAATTTGTTTGTTGACAGATGATTCTCATTTCAAGCCTATTTCAATCATAGAGTTCACGGGATTAAAAGAATCCAAGGAATTTATAGAGTTCAAGGAATCCATAAAAGTGAAGGAATCAATAGAACTCAAGGAATTCGTAGAATTCAGGGAATTCACTGAAATCACGATATTCTTTAGAAATGCGGAATTCGCGAAATCAATCGAATTGATAAAATTCAAGGAATTCACGGAATTCAAGGAGTTTATGGAATTCGTGGAATTCATAAAAGTGATTTAATTCAAGGAATTCTAGATATTGACTCGCAGTCTCGTTATTTAAAAGCCAGACCTCGTATCCATGTAATTTCAGGGTGAAATTGGTTTCTGAAGTTGACAATTTAGAATTTGTTTGTCAAATTTGTTTGTTGACAGATGATGCTCATTTCAAGCCTATTTCAAGCCACAAATCGACTTTATTTTATTAAATTGGTGGATCAGACTGAAGAAAGATTGTTTTGTTGCGTGAACTGTTTTAATACCGAATTAGGTCCTATATCAAATCCTAGGTTTTACAATGAGTTCAAGTCAATGGCAGTTTCTAAAAAGATTTGCTTGTTGGCAGATGATTCTCATTTCAAGCTCAAAATCTTTTTTATCAATATCTAGGGTGCTGCAGGGGTCGATACCTGGTTACACTCATGTTTCTTTTTTCCGTTAATGATATCAGTGGGTTTTTTGGATTTTGCCTTTTTCTTTTATTGGCGGACGACCTTAAAACATTTTTTGTAGCTCACTCCAATTCCTTGATTTTCGTTAATTCTCGGAGGTTTGTCGATTCCTTGAATTCCTTGAATTCTTTAAGTTCCGTAAAATTTTTTTAACTTCTTGAATTACGCATATTTCTTGAATTTAGTTAATTACTTGAATTCCGTGAATTTATTTAGTTCTCTGAAATCTGCAAATTGCTTGAATTCCTTAAATTTCGAAAATTCATAGGATTTAATAGCTTTTAGGGAATTTTTTTAAATTTCAAAAAACTCACAAAACGCCAAAAGAATACTATGGAATATAAATATGTTAAAAGATTTAAAAAGATTAAAAAATCGTTTAGGGGATTTTATAGAATCAAATTTTGGTTGAAGTTTCAAGAATTCAACTATTTTCCTCAAATTTCTTCTTTTGCATTTAACTCCACAGATTTTTATTTAAAATTATATTTTTCGTATTTTGCTTAGTTTTTTGTTGGTTGAAATTCATAATATTAGTTTACAACTCCATATTTTTAGTTAAAATTTTTACAATTTGATTAAAGATTTATAATTTTAGTAAAAAATTCATCTCTTCAGTAGAAAATTGATCTATTTATTTATCTATTCATTTTTATACATATTCAGGGTTTTCACGTAATGCTTTTTAACAGAATTCTTTTTGAAATTTTCAAAATATTTTTCGGTTGTATATTTTTGCTGAAATATTATAAGAAAGTTATTTTAAATTAGAGCTTTTTTCATTATTCAAAAGATAATTCCAGGTTTCTCTTAATCAAATATTAAAAAATTTAAATAATTTCTAGTAGAAATTTACAGATTTGAGCAGGGAAAAGTCGGCCACTAAGAACTATTAAAAAATTACTAATTCGATCAGTAGAGATACATCATAACTTAATAGTAGAAATCAACTAATTGCCTAAAACGTATAAATAGTTTTGATTATGATAACGTGTAATAATTGTATGATAATTTTGAACAATAATTTTTAAAAATTTATCAAAAAGAAAAACGTTAAAAATAGAAAAAAAAAACAAAACGACGCAGTAGTGTAATATGCTTATCTGTATTAACTCAATAAGTAGGCCACACGTGAAAATTTAATCGAGATGCAGCACAAAACCATGGCAATCCCAAAAATATGCTTTGGACGTTCCTAGGACGTCCTATGTCAGCTCAATAAACGTCTCTAAGACGTCTAATATCCTAAATATGTCCTGAAAATGTATTAAATACATAGGACGTTTATAGAACATTACACGTCTTAGAGACATTGATTGAGCCGACATAGGACGTCCTACAGACGCCGATTGGGCTGCTATAGGACGTTTTAAGAGATTTTGATTGTGCTGAAATAGGAGCAAAATGAATTCGGGCTATAGATTCGTTTAAGTAAAAAAAAAATTTGTTGGAAATTTAAATATTTTTCGTTAAGAATGTGGCCTATCTTCCTTGCAAATTTGTTGAAAAGAAAATATTTTTAAAATGAATATTAGTGCAGATAATTCACCTTTTTTAAACTATGAGAAGTAGATTTGCGGAAAATGCTTTACCTGAAACGAGGCATGATTTTTTTAAATTTAACCTTGTTTTTAATTTGTAAAACGCGTCAGTTATACAAAATTTAAGTTACAAAAAGATTGTGGCTTAAAAAAATGATTGTTGGTAATTTCTACACTATTTCCGTAATCATTTTTTTTTGTAGGCTATTTCAACAAATATTTTTTTAAGTTCTTATATTCGTAGAATATTTTTTCAATTCTCTGATCTTGTTTAAATTCTCTGCATTCTTTTGGAATTTGTGAATACTTCTGAAGTCCGTAAATTTTAAAATTTTAATTAATTAATTTAAAATTAGAAAATATTCAAGCAATGACATAAGGACTCAACCAAAAATTAAAATGTTGAGAATGCAGTTTAATCCAAAAAGACGTATTTTAAACAAATAACGTACATGAGTGAAGGACCCCCTTTCCGTTAAAAACCCTTATATAGAAAAATTCTATGTACATGATATTTTAAAGTTTTTTATTTCCGCTGGAATACATTGTCTACCACGTAGTATTTAAGCTAAAAATAGTTATTTCAATGACGCTTTGAATCTCAAGGTAGTAAACACTTATAAGGAAGTAAAAACCTCGGTAGCATACCGGAATCTTCGAAGGTTGATGAAAATTTCATGACAAGTAAATAAAACTTTAGGAACTACATCGCCCTACTAATTTTCCTTCCGCTTTCTGCCAATAGAAGGGAAACGGCCAGTATATATTTAACTTAGCAGATTTTTAAAAATCATAAGTTTCCGTAAACGAAATTTTAAACGAGTCCACGGTGAATAAAAATGATAATCTACTTCCGTGCTCTTGTGCTTATCCTCATACTTTTCTTCCAGGAAATTGGTAAGCGTCCAAATCTTTATCCCTTCTTATTCAACATCTGGACCATATATTTGCAATATGATGAGTTTTATATTATTTTTTTATATTTATCTTTTTACAGAGGAAGCATCAGGTTCTCAATCAATTCATTCTCGCGATGGTAAATCTTCAGGGACGATTCAATATAATCAAATTCAAGGAGAAACCCCAGATTACAACCACAGACACACATTTTCACTAAATTCCGCTCCTCCCCGAGATGATCGCTTTATGGCTCCATTAGATGCTTATAATGCTGGCTACCTCGTTCTTGATTTAAAGTCGAATCAGCTGGTATCCAGGAATGGTCCAGTGCCAGCTGAGCCTGCTAAACCAAAGCAGAGAAGAAGAAAAAAGCAATATGACGGTGAGAAATTAGGAAGAAATCTGAGACAAGAAGGTGTCAGCATTCTTTAAATTTTCGATACTTTGAATTAATCCCAAAAATTTTCAAATATTCTGAAACATTCCCAAAACTTACGAATCATTGTGAAATAAGGTCAGACATACTCACATGCTTTGATTTATTTCCATTGCTCTTAGACGATCTCAAAAATGCTCAAATATTTCTAAGTATTCCTCAAAATTGATAACGCGTATTTTCGGTGAACATTTAGATCACTTGGATAAGGAATGATAATTTTTGAATATATCGGCCGTTCTGTTTACAGATAACCAAGAGAGAAGTAAAAAAATAAGAGAAATTTTTAATTCTCATCATTCAACGCAGGCACAAGAACAACAGAGTTCTATCCAGAATGATCAAACAGGACATCATAACCAATTTGTTGGAAACGAGCATTTTTCAGGTACTAGCAATTCAGCGCAGAATCCACCTCCTACTTTTCACGATATGAATCAATCAATAACACCAGGTGGATTTCAGACAACAATAACAGGCAGCTCAGGTGCTAGAAGGCCAACAAAAGTTTTGAATACTCAAGATTTGTTTAGCTCACAGACTGAACATCCACAAAACACTTCAGAGGATCATGAGTCAGTGTTACTTTGGAATCCTAACGCTCTCATTAATAATCCTTACATTGACCATCTACCTCATGGTAATCCAAATAATCATTATCTCCATCATTTTTGAGATCAGGATAGTGGTTCAGGATTTGTGCACTCGCTGCTATTGTTAACAACCTTCTATAATTTAAATATGTGTTTAATAATTATTTTTTGTTATGCAATACCTTTTAAAATAAATACATTACTTACGAGCATTACTGTAATAATGGTATTTTATTTTCTCCAAACTGTTTTTGTAGTAATAGAGTAATAAAAACTATTAAAAATGTTCGAAATTCTACAATACTTTTACAAGACTTCAAAAATACAAGCTTAAGGTCAAATTGATATCATGATGTTGGAATGACGTAATTGTAATACATGTAGTGTAAGTGTTGTAAATCGTAAAGGCATCTTCTAACATAGCATACTACTACCCACACGGTGACCCATTTAGACCAAGAAAGAGGGGGAAATTTCAAAACACCATCAAGTTTGACCTTGAGGTCAATTATCAATGTCAACTGGAGGTAAGAACCTTTCCTTAAAGGATAACCGCTAATTTTGACTGTGTATTTGAAAAGAGCGCAAAATTTCACGTCAAAAAGGACCCATGGAAAAATAGTTCTTGTGACCTCGGAAAGGTAAGAAATTAGGTCAAATGCCTGAGAAACGACCAAATATCTTCTCAAATGCTTTATCTACAAAGAAATGGTTTCAAAAAAGGATAAGCAGGACTAAGGGACACATTTTGATTGTGCCATAAATTTTGACCTTGAGGTCAATTTTGAAGGTAAAATGGAGGTACGACACTTTTCTTGAATGAGAATCCCTATTTTTGACTACAGATTTAAAAAGAGCGGAAAATTTGAAGTCAAAAATGACCTAAGGAAAAATGGTTTTTGTGACCTTGGAAAGGTAAAAAATTAAGGTCAAATGTCTGAGAAACGACCAGATGCCCCTTTTATAATTTTTCTGGGACATGAAGGTCATGATGCTCAAAGCGATGTACACTTTGACATTTTAACGACTTTTGTGAAGCATCTTGAACATTTGTTTACGCCGAAAAACCAAGATAATTCAGAAAAAGGGTATCTGGTCATTTTCCAGACATTTGACCTTAATTTTTTGACTCTACAAGGTAAAAAAAACATTTTTCTACATAAAATTCCACAAATTGTTTTTGTAATTTTTTTATCTTTCCAAGGTCACAAGCACCGTTTGTTCATAAGTAATTATTGACGTGAGATTCCCCGCTCTTTTCAAATCCGCAGGCACAAGTAGGGGTTCTCATTTAATAAAAGTGTCTTTCCTTCTTTGACCTTGAAAATTAAGCTCAAGGTCAAACTAGATGATACGGTCAAATGTTTGCTTCAGTCCTGGTCGACAATTATTTCGAAACCATTTCTTTGTAAAAAAAGTATTTTATAAGATATTTGGGATTATATATTAAATAGGGTCACTGTGTATATCAAATGACAAACTCTATTTAATTAATTTTTATTTTATGACTAATTTTTGAATATTATTCACTGAGAATTTGTAAGAAGAAAAATTGTAAACAAGAAAATAAGGGAATTACCAGAATTTAAGGAAATCGCGGCAATAACCGAATCCAAGGAATTCGCGAAATTCCTGTAATTCATAGCAGTCGCAGAATTCATGGAATAATTGACATTCACGGAATTAACAAAATTCATGGAAAAATTAGGAATTCACAAAATGTATTGAATTCGCGGAATTCACGGAATTCATAAACTCAACAAAAGACGCGGAATTCCAGAAATTCATGGAATTCATGGAATTGATGCAATTCATGGAATTTAGGGAATTGATGCAATTCATAGAATTAAATGAATTCATGGTATTCACGGAATTAAACAATTAAAGGAATTCAAGCAATTCATAGAATTCTAAGAATTTAAAGATGTCAAGGAATAATGGAGTTCAAGGAATTCAAAGAATTCAAGAAATTGAAAGAATTCAAGAAATTGAAAGATTGCAAAGAATTCATAGAATTTAAGGAATTCATAGAAGTAAAGGAATTAATAGAATTCTAGGAAAATAGATTAATTTTCTGTTAAAAAAAATTTTTAAACACTTTTAAACAAAACTGTTGAACTCTTTAACTAGTTTAATTTACATAAAAAAATGAAATTTCCCTTAAACAGATTAATAATAATAATGATAATAATATCACAAAAAAAAGTTTCTAGAAAATAAGATGGAACTTTCAATCCTAAAAGACGATTTTTTTAACCAAAAATGATGAAAATATAACAGATCAACACATAATTTTCAAAGTTACCTTCCACTCAGAAAATTCACTATGAAAAAGTTAAATTTAAAAAAAACGGTAGAGTTTTTAAGAAAAAAATATGAATTTTTATCTAATAAAGAGAAAAAAATCCCCTAAAACAGCTGCATTTTTAATTTTTAAAAAATTCCCAAAGAAGGTGAATTTTTAATTAGAAAAGATTACAGTTCTCTTTCCAACACCAAAATATTAAATTTAAATCCAAAGTTTGAATTTTTGACAAATTTTTTAATTTTCTATCAAATATTTACATTTTTATCCCAGAACGATGTGATTTCTCCTAAACCAGGAAAATTTGAAAATCAAAAGAAGAAACTTTCAAAAAAGAGGCTGAATTCTTAACCGAAGAGTTTTTAACAACACAGTTGAATTTCTAACGAAAACGGATTTCTTTTGAAGAAAATTTGGTAAATATTTAACCAAAGAATAAAATATATTACTAAAAAGATAATCTTTGAAAGAAATTTTGTATGAATTTTCAAAAATTGCGTACATGAGTGGAGGACCGCTCTTCCCTTCCATAAGAAATAGTAACGCAATGTCTTGAGCTGTTACGTAATTTAATTACGGCCTCTTATATAGAAAAATTCTACGGACATGATATTGTGAAGTTTTTTATATCCGCTGGTATAGATTGTCTACAACGAAGTGTTTGAGCTGAAAATAGTTATGTCAATGACACTTTAAATTTTAAGCTAGTAGACAGTCGTAAGGAAGTAAACACCTCGGTAGCATATCGAAACATTTGAATGTTGATAAAAATTTTATGAAAAATTAATATAATTGTAGAAAGTGTACATCGCTCTACCGAACAAAATTTTAAGAGAGTCAGCTATCTAAGTTGAATGAAAATAATCATATTCTGACGTGTTCTTGTGCTCGACTTCATACTTTTCTTTAACGAAATTGGTGAGTATCATAAACATTATCCTTTCTTAATCAACATCTGGATGATATATTTGCAACATGATGAGGTTTCAATTATTTTTCTATATTTGTCTTTTTACAGAGGAAGCATCAGGTTCGTCGAGAAACATCGCAGGTTCAAAAAAGTCACCTAAAAAGATAAAAACAACAAAGATCCAGCTGTTCCTTTTAGAATCCAAACGTCATCATCTCAATCTCATTCTGCCATATCTTCTTATCAACAAAGCTTAGCAATTCAACACCAAAACCCAGAATTAAACCAAGGACACATAGGTCAACAAAATTCTGGGTGGTTAATTGAACATCTTCGCCACGAGGTTCGCTCTGTATCTCCATTACTGATGAACCAAGGCAGAGAAAAAAAAACGAACAACATGAAGGTGAGACATGAAGAAAAAATCTAAGACAAGAAGGTATCAGCAATCTTTAAATTTTTGATACTGTGAATTATTCCCAAAAAATCTTAAATATTTCTAAGTGCTCCTCAAAATTGATAACGCAGATCCTCGGTGACCATCTGCATTATTTGGATCAGAAATTGAGATTTTTATACATTGTTCGGTTCTGATGTTTCTTCAATATTTAGCTGTATTACTATAATATTTGAAATTAGGTTATGTCTTTAATAATCTTGTAAACCCCTGGCTAGTTACGTTTGGCTAGTTTTTTTTAACTATATTGACGTAGGACTAGGATAGAATTATAAATTTAACCGTTTAAGCTTTATTGCTATAAGAGCTGAATTTGGAAAAGGGCCTCACCATAACCCAGGAGCGTTGTAAAACTGCGACGCAACAGGCACTTGATTTTGTTACAGCAAACATTTGTCATCAGGATTAGAATTTGTGATATTTTCCGGGCGCTTGTCGTCTTACTCAGGCTAAGAAACGGGGTGTCGTGTACCCTTACCCACATTTTGGTGAACCAATCCTAAGTGACAACTACCCCTACTATTCTGTATTTCTCCAGATTTTTGGTTACCTCAAGCTAGCCAAAGGTGCGGTCTAGCTGAATTGTTCGGAGTGCAAACATTCGCTACTGATCACTCGTCGGATCCATATCGACCAGTTAATCCCATTCTTATTGTTAGTAAAGTCTTTGTTTAGAAATTTAATTCAAGAACAGAGCCAATGCGTGCAAAACTTTTCTTGTATATCTTTTACAAATTGCTAAATTAAATAGTGTTATAGATTA
Organism: Druon quercuslanigerum; assembly: GCA_010014905.2. NCBI lineage: Eukaryota > Metazoa > Arthropoda > Insecta > Hymenoptera > Cynipidae > Druon > Druon quercuslanigerum. Next base: position 30,311 of record JAAAKG020150987.1, read on the forward strand.
TACCTGGGTGTTGTTATTTCCAAAAATATACTCAGATAAAGACTTTCTTATCAACAAAACATAGATATCAGTAGTCCCTTTACAGAAAGACGAAAGCTGAGATGCGAAAGGAAAGACCCTTTAAGTTATAATCAGTCAGCGCGTGCACAAGAACAACAGGGATCTAGCCAGAAAGATCAAACAGGACATCATACCCAATTTGTTTCAAACGATATTTTTCAGATACTAGCAATTCAGGACAGAATCCACCTCCTGCTTTGCACGAAATAAATCAATTGATAACACCAGGTGGATATCAGAGAACAAGAACAGGCACCTCAAATGGTGGAAGGTCAATAAAAGTTTCGAATACTCGTGATTTATTTAGCGCGCAGCCTCAACATCCACAATATACTTCAGAGGATGATGAACCAGAGTTACTTTGGAATGATAGTGGCCTCAAAAATAATCCTTACTTAAGGCTAATCAAAATAATACTAATCCTCATTATTATTGAGATCAGGATAGTTATTCAGGATTTTGTTTGCACTTGCTGCTATTGTAAAAAACCTTCTATCATAAAAATATGTGTGCTTTCTAATTATGTATGATTATGTAATACTTTGTAAAATAAATACATTACTCACTTAGATTACTGTTTTTATGGTATTTTATTTTCTGCAAATGACAGTATATTCACTTAAATGAAAATTCGGTGGTATTTTATGTAAAATATTTTAACCCTTAGAGAACACACCTATTTTTTCGATTAAGGAGCACACTATGGGTCCGTGAGACTCTCAGAACCTTTTCGCGGTTTAACATATTTAAACCGCACTGTTGAAAATAGAACTAATTGAATAGAATGAATTCATAGAATTCATGATATAGAAGGAATTCATGGAATTTATAGAATTCCCGGATCTGAAGGAATTTACGAAATTGATGGAATTCATGGTATAATTGTAATTCATGGAATTAAGGAATTATAGGAATAGTAAAAATACTTTTTACAATGAATATATATACATATATATATATATATATATATACCATTTCGGTTCGGTTCTGATTCCTCTAGAATCAAACCGAAAGGCCTATGACAAAGCCACCAAGGGGTTC
>JAAAKG020150998.1:0-59020 GCA_010014905.2 Druon quercuslanigerum
ATACATTGATTTTTTTAAATTGGAACCCCTATTTTTGTCATTAGATTCTGAAAGAGCGGGAAATTTTACGTCCGAAATAATAGTTAGATTTAATTTTCACGAGGAGAAATAAAGGTTAAATCGAGGTCAAATTTCAAAAATCATGCAGAAGGTCAAAACGTTTGTTTTCTTACACCCGAAACCAAACCCACAGACTCACAAGCTCCAAACCAACAAACTCCACATTTTGACCTTCGAATGACCTACCAAGTTGGCCTTAAGGTCAAGGCGATCAAGGTCGTTGGACCCAAAATCACCCGAGCTTTGTGTTGCCCAAACGTGTTAAAAAAATAAAATAAAAAAATCTTATTCTGCATGATTTTTTAAAATGTGACCTGGAATTAACCTTTATTTGAGCTCGTGAAAATTGACTCTAACAATCATTTTGGACGTAAAATTTCCCGCTCTTTCAGAATCTAATGTCAAAAATAGGGATTCCAATTTTAAAAAATCAATGTGACCTTCAAATAACCTTGAAAATTTATCTCAAGGTCAAAACCTATTTTGAAGAAAGATTGCACCTATTGTCCTGAGCAACTTTTGCCTGAACAATTTTTTTGTATACTCCTTATTTCCGGGTCTTTTAGAAGACATGAGACCTTGTTAATTAAAATTATTTCCAGATTTGTGTTCTTTCTTCATATTCGTGTTATTGAGTAGAAAAAAAATCTGGGCGATTGAAAGTTGAATTACTTGGTCAAACAATGATTTTATTAGTCGATGACTCATCTATTTGGGTAAAAATTCATTTTTGTGTCTAGTAAAAATTAGTTTAACTCAAAATTTTGCTATTCAATTTTTGGTTAAAAATTAATCATTTTTCATTTCATTCCTTTTGGGGTTAAAAATTTAACTTTTTGACTAAAATGAATTGGTTTTAGTTAGGAATTGAACTATTTTCTTTAATTTAAATCTTTTTCGGTTAAAACATCAACTATTATAGTTTTCGTTGCGATAATTAACCTTTGAGATTAAATTAAAATATTTTTGATTTAAAGTAAAAATCATATTTTATGTTAAAGTATTAATTAATATTATTGAATTCTACTATTTGGTTAGAAATTGCAGTATTTTTCATGAAATGTCAGACGCTGTCACGCGAGTAAGGGTATCCTACCAAAAACCTAAAAAATTAACAAAATTCGCGAGCGCTTTTAAAGTATCACAAACGAAGTTGGCAGGAACAATTTATGAGACCCTGTAAAACCTGGTTCCAGTATCTATATTGGTGTGGAACACTATTCACAATACCCACATACATTCATTTTTGCAACTTTGCCAGATTATCTAATGTAGTTTAAATTTAATTTTCTTTTCTGATTTCAGACCAGAGGCTAAGGCATTCGAAGGGTAGCCTGGATGTATTGTACTTCAAATTTTCGGATAAGGTAGTTCAGCATCGAGTGACGAGGGCGGAGCTCTCGTTGTGGATTTACGGTACCACGGAACCGAGAGAAGACTGCGAGTCGGAAGTCGACCTGGATAGTCACGCTCCAGTGACGATAACCCTCCAAAGAATCCTCCGAGGTGCGACAGAGTCAGGTGGTCCACTACTGGGACCGCCCCTGACGACCAAACACTCGAGACCAATCGGCGGAAGCGGCAAATGGGTCACCATCGAACTCAGACGCATGGTCGCCGAGTGGTTCAAGCACCCCAGGGATAACCTTGGAGTGGCCTTGAAAATCGGAGGAGGAGGCGGCAATCACAGGAGGAACTACAAACCGGTCGAAAGCAATCCTGCCGCGGAGAACGCGCCCTACCTGGAAGTCCAGACGCAGGAACTCGACTCCAGGAGAGGCGGCAGGATCAAGAGGAACGTAGGACTCAATTGCGACGAAGCGAGTCAAGAAACAAGGTGCTGTCGTTACAAGCTCACTGTCGATTTCGAGAAATTCGGCTGGGATTGGATAATTGCGCCTAAAAAGTAAGATCACAATTCAAGCCACTTTATCTCGTTATTACTTTTTACTTTTTTTTACATTCATTTATACCTACTCGGAACTAATTTCTTCATTCCATCATCATCTTTTAATGTCTTCATGTTTTCGTCTCTTCATTTCTTCTCTTCTTCCTCTCCTTTCTTTTACTGTTTATTTTTTATTATAAATATCAGTGATGGGAAGTAACAAGTTACTTTTTTAGCAGCGACAGTGGTAACAAAGTGACTTTTTTAATTATGCAACGAAATGGCTACTAGTTACTTTTCTTTTTTTAGAGAAATTTCAAAAGAATTTAAGTGAACTAAAATGATAAAAAATACAAACAATGAATTTCATAAAATTTAAAAAGAAATAAGAAAGATTAGGTGTATGGAACACAATTGAAGAATATTAAAACAAATTTATTTAATTGGGAATTAATAGAGAAAAGTACGAGAAAGTTCAAAAGAATTTGATGAAATGCCTAATAATAGAAGGTGAGTATAAAAGACTTCAGGTTGAATTTAAGAAAACTAAAAAAATCCAATTAACTAAGCAGCATGACAATATTAAAATGTAAGAGAATATCAAAGAATTTAAAAAAGTTTGCAAGAATTCCTGATGAATTAAGCAAATTTTAGGCATAATTCAAAATACATTCAAATTAGTTGATAAAAATGTTAATCCATAATATTCCATTGATTTCAGTAAAAAATGGAAGAATTTTAAAGAAATGTTAGGGAATTCAAGATACTTTGATAACATTCATAATAATTTGAAAGAATATATTTTTAAAAAGTTTTTAAGCTCAAATTTATTTAACAAATTAAGTAAAATGCACGTGAATAGAATTCAGAAAAAAAATCAGAATTTGAGCACACTGCAAACAATTAACGAATGAATTAAAATTCGAAAAAATTCAGAGAAATTTAAACGAAATAAGAAGAATTTAATACAATTGATAGAAAATCAGGGAGAAATAAAAGAGTTTAAGTTAATTGAAAGAATTCATGAATAATAAAAAAAAAAAATTGAGTTGATAAAATTTGGAATTAACTGGTAAAAATTCCAGGAAATTCCAAAGAATTTGATAAAATGGATAATAAGGGAAGACGAATATAAAAAACTCCAAGGGTAATTAAAAAAATTCAATTTCTTAAGTAGAATTAAAAAAATTTAGAATAAATCAAAAATAAATCAGGATAGCTCAATAAATTCAAGACAATTCGAAAGAATTCAAAAGAACTTTAAAGAAATTCTGAAAAATTAATGGGATTGAATTTAGGAAAATTCACAGGTGTTTAAGAAAATAGTAAACAATTTTTCAAATCCAATTAAAATTTATTTAAGTTTAGATGAATAGAAGTGAACAGAATTAGTAAATGAGAATCTGATAATATCCATAAGCATTTAAGGTAAATATAAGGGTCTCCAGTGTGGAATTAAGAAAAGTTCATAAGATTTCAAAAAATTAAAAAAGGCTAAGATATTCTTGGTTTTTCTTTTTTTTTTTAATTTTTCTGAAGCAGTCATTTTAGTTTAAAAATTTATATTTTCTGGTAATATTTTTGTGTTAAGAACGCAATTTTTTGTTTAAAAATGAGTATTTTTTGTTTATGATTTAACTATTGTATTTAAAAGTCCTCTTTTCTGTTAAATTCATCTATTTTTTTATTTAAAATTAACACCTTGTTTCGTTCAAAATTCAAGTGCTTAGCTGAAAATCAAAGTAATTTGTTTAAAATGTATTTATTCGGTTGAATATTCATCTTTTTGTTTAAAATTCTTATAATTTGGTTGGTAATTAATTTTATTTTGTTATAACTAAGGAAAATTGAATAAACAAAACGATATATACGAATCTCCGACTTTGTTAATAATTTATTAAGGAAATACCTTTTTCCTGCTTACTTTAATGAGCTATATAGTTATTCATACATCTATTTATTGCTTAGAAAGTTTAAAACATGATGCAAAAAATAATAATATTTTACATATTTATTATAAGACTCATAGCACTAAAGATGACTAAAAGTTTTTATTTAACAAAAGATGATTTTAATTATTTCAGATGTTTGATAAAAAGTCGAATCACAAACAAAGATTAGAGAAAAATTCAATAATATTTTTTCAAAATATTTATAGGTGCTTAGCGTGAACTTTGAAGAAATTGTTGAAGCTTCAGTATGCAATAGGAGCATACAAGTTTGAGTGGGTGATCATTTTTGTGGTTAAATTTTCGTTCCAAATGCACCGCTCTTTCTTTATTTTCGTTTTCCAAATCAAATCTTCTGATACTTTTAAATTTCCTTCAAACAATTACCTCTTATCTAAAATACCTCTTCATAAAATACCTCTTCATAATAACCTTTACTACCGCAAAATTTAATATCTCATTGAAATTCCTTCCATCTTTGAATGTGAAATCTGGCAATCTTAATTTAATATAAATGCTAATTTTAATACCTTACTCGTTAAGTACAAATATGATCGTTCAGATTGTCGATACATCAAAGATTAATATCCTTCTACTTGTATTATGAGAGCATCGAAATTACTGCATGACATAATCTACATACACGAGAGATAACAGATTTTAGCACCTATATCCTATGTATTCTCTTCCATAATACATTTGACAATAGATTTTTACATCTAGAAAATGTTAATCATAACCAGAATCTCTAAAAACCATTTTAAGGATAAATTCGTAATGATTGATAATTTCCATACGCCTGTCTGAACTAGATTACCTTTTCTACTTACGTCTGACCCTGCATACCCTTTTCTACTTAAATCCCATGTTTTCTTGCTTCCCACATTGCACAGTTTTCTCTAACATTATTTTCAGTTCGCGAACAGGTTTTTTTGATAGTTAATTTTCATTATGTTTTAATTAAGATTAAAAATTATATTTTGATCAAGATTTTTATTTCCTTATGATTAGTGGTCTTTTTAAAATGAGTTATTCGAATTTGCTATTTTAAAACCGGGATACTGTCACTGGTTTGCGATTCATGCTATTTGATTATTATATTATAAAAGTATTGCCAATGTAATTTATTCAAAAAAAGTTTTATAAGAATATTTTGGATTATTACATTTTTGGACAAAATCAGCTATATTATTTTGGTGAAGCTATTTATTATATACGTTTTAGAATTTTAAATACAGAAAATAATTATCGTACTCTACGATTTTTAGAACGTGCAAACTTGAAGCCAAAAGATTGTTTCTGTGTTTAAAATTGCTTTGATTTTAAGAATTTGTAATTTCATTGTTTAATGCCTTTAATCTATCTTAACAATTATTTTAGCAGGATATTATAAATTTGGTATGTGAGAAATCTAATGCTGATTTATGCTAATTTTTGAAAGTTTATTTGTGTTACTATTGTTAGGTTTGAACGGCTATTATATTTTATTAAAAATTCATCTTTCCTTAATAAGGGAATAGCTTATAGAAATGCAGAATTACCGTACTAAGTATTATTACAAAACTTTATGCAAATGAAGAAATTAAATTTATTTTTTATTTTATAATGTTAAAAAGTATTAAACATTCCATACTCAAATTTAAAACAAAATTCATCTTAATTATATAAAAATATTGTTTTGTATTATTTCTTTAAATATTTAATATTTAAGGCTAATAATTATTAAACTTTTTTGGATATATTCATTTTTTTAATTTGTCTGATTTTTAATTAAAGATTCAAAAAAATTAACCTTTAAAACGTACAATTTTAGAGTTCTGAATTTTTATATTGAACGCTGAATTTTCAACTCCTTCCTTCGGTAAGTTTTAATTTGGGATTAAAATTTGAATGGTTAAATTTGAAGGTGATTAATTCATCATTTCAAAATTGATTACATTTAAAGGCATTAATTTACTTAAAATAATGGAAATTTGTGAAGGCTTTGAGTATAAAATAGTTTCAATATCGCAATTCTTGACGACTAAAAATGTTTTCAGTTTTAGTCAAGATTTGAATCGCTTAATTTACAACGCTACGTAGAAGAAGTTCAGAAACTTTAAAACATCCAATTTAGTTTTTAATTTGACATTGCTCAAATTTAATCACTTTAAAATCGGCACAGCTAGGGAAAAAAATTATAAAGATTATTTTTTGATGAAGCGCGTAGTTTTAGTTTTAATCGTAAAAAGAACATTAACAGTAAAAAAATAAAACTGGTTGAAAAATGACAGAAGGTCAAAAAAATTAATAGAGAAAAGTTGTTAGGTGAAAAATTTCGACAAATTTTCTAATTATAATGTTTAGATAGAAGGAGTAGAGTTTACTTGATTTGCAAAAAATAAGTTTAAAAATAAAAAATTCAATTTGTGTGAAAACGACTTGGAAAAGGAAAAAAATGAGAATACTGTTTTAACCATCTTTAACAATATAAAAATGTTTTACTGCAAGGATGCTATTTTAAAATCTTGTTTTGGGCTGCCTTAAAGAACCTTGAGATAAAAAATTAACATTGCCTGCTTTTATTTCTAAAAATAAGTTTTAATATTAACGAATTTAATTTTCCTTTTTAGACTTAAGCTTCTAGAAGAAAACTCCCCTATATACTACTATATACTTGTAATTTAAAAAATGTTCATCCAGTCCCTCTCGGTACATATTTATTCAAATGACCAAATTTCTGACCCATTTTTAATTTTCTTAATATTAGGAATTAAAAACTTAGAAACGTGAACATAAGCTGTACGCACGTGCTTTTACTTTTGGTAATCAATAATCAATAAAAGAGAAAAATACTTTATCTTTTGCAGATACGATGCGAACTATTGTTCTGGGGACTGTCCCATGGCGTTTTTACCTGCATATCCAAACACGCACATAGTGAGCTTAGCCGAGCCTCCAAACAACACGGGACCATGTTGTGCGCCAAGGAAGCTCTCAGAAATCACAATGCTCTACTTCGACAACGAGTATCAAATCGTTTTTTCACGGTTACCAGGAATGGTAGTCGAGCGTTGTGGCTGCTCATAGTCTTTCGATCACTTTTTTCGACGACAGCGACGACGGCAGTCTTGTATCATTCATTTACAAAACAATCATTCATTTCTTATTCGCTAATCATCGAATTTGTACATGGAATTCACAAATTACCAAAATTACTACATATCATATCGAAATTCTTATGTCAAAATCATCATCAACTGAAGCATTGTCTCAAAGATCGTTGCATGGTCAGAGATTATGAATGACTACTCTTCCAATTATCAAGACAATATTGTTAATCATGAAAGAATAATAAGGAGACCGAACTACCACTGGGAAACCGTTTCGAATCTGATAGGATCCGCGGCAACTAAAGTTCCAGGCCTGGAAGTAGAAATCATTCTTCAGTCAGGGTGCAAGCGCGATATGTCATCTTCTCTTCTCCCTTTTTCCCTTTTTCTCTATTCCTTTATTTTGTATTGTTTTTGTGATCACAAACAAACCAGCTTAACCTCTATACCATTTTTTATTTTTAAAAGCTGTATTTGTAGGCCAGAGAACTGGCACATACATTGCCGTTTCTCCTGTCAGATTCGTAAAAGTTTCACATAATAGTTCAGCCTTATTATTCCTTTAAGTTATCTACCACGTTGACTAATTCATCTAACAGTATGAACTGCTATGGGATATAGAAGCCTAACACTTATAGTTTTCCCTGCCAGATTTGGAAAAGTTTCCCATGGCAGTTCAGTATTCATAATATTCTTTCGAGTTATTAACACCTTTGTCTAATTCATTTAACAGTATAAGCATATACCTTCTTTAAATTTTCAAGACAATGTTGTTAACCATGAAGGAATAATTAGGGGACTGAACTGCCATGGGACTTCGAGGCCTTGCACTTATAGTTTCCCCTGCCAGATTCGGAAAACTTTCCCATAACAGTTTGGTCTTCGTAATATTCTTTCGAGTTATTAACACCTTTGTCTAATTTATTTAACAGTATAAGCATTTACCTTTTTTAAATTTTTAAGGCAATGTTTTTAACCATGATAGAATAATTAGGGGACTGAACTGGCATAGGACTTAGAGGCCTGGCACTTATAGTTTCTCCTGCCAGATTAGGAAAAAAATGCATCAGGCCTTTTTCAAATTGTTGTCAATCAAAGTGTTCTTAACCATGAAGGAAAAATTCGAGGACCGGACTGCCATGGGCAACTTTGCCCAATCTGGCAGGAGCAATGGCACCGTGGTCTAGGACTGTAAGTGGTAAGTCTAAATCTCTGTTCACAGAACATTGTTTGAACCGATGCTTCAACTTTTCATCTAAATATTATCGTATCGAATATATCATCTCGAAATTATCATATTGAAAGTATCATATCGAAAGTATCATATCGAAAATATCATATCGAAATTATCATATATTGAAATGATCATATTATCGAAATTCGCATTCTTCACTGCACGATTTCTTTCAGTAGCGAATTACTGGAAGTGACTGGTCTGTAAGTACCTCAAGCATAAGCGCAGCTGTGAATCAAGAAGCACATCGACGGGGTGGATCGCGTCGTCGCTTTTTGTCACATCGACCTTTCTTTTCATCGATAGACTGAAGTGCCTTGTGGGTATGGGTGCCGCGATAAATCGAATCGACTCGAAGTTACGATCTGTACACGTGCAAGTAAACGATGGGAAACCGGTACGTACTGGGACAAAAGTTTTCTTTGTTTATCCTCAAAAGTTGGTCTTTTCTTGTCCACAAAAGTTGCTCTCTTCTTTATCCTCAAATAAGAGGAAAGAAACTAAGGATACAAAAATGAAGAGGCAAAATAGTAGCCGTCCATAAAATAAGTTACTAATTTGAGGAGAAAAAATCACTATCTTTTTCCTATTTCCATTTTCCCCTTCTTTAAAGAATTATTATTTTTTGCAAATTTTTTTAAAGAAACTTTTCCTTTTTTACCTTTTTATCATTTTTCTAATTGAGTGTGCATCGAACTATAAGAAGCTAAAAAGGAAATTTAAATACTTTAGGTTAAAAGTTAAATTTGTTTCAGCTGAAAATTCTACTATTATATATTTGATTCAAAATTTATCTTGTTTGGATAAAGATTCCACTAATTAGTTAAAAGTTGAATTACTGTGGTAAAAATTAATTTTTTTTAATGTTTATGTATTTGGATTTGGAGAATACTACTATTTTGTGAAAATTTAGTTGCATTTATATTTATAAAGTTTTCCTATTATTTTAAGATTCAAAACAATATTACTGATGATCCTTTTATTTTTTTTTGCAATTGTATTTTTTTGAATGGTGCTTGTTATTCATTTTTTTAAATTAATAATTTTAAATAAAGACTTATTATTTCCGGAAAACATTAAAATTCAACTGTTTTCAATTTGAAAGAAAGTTTTTCTATGACTGAAATCATTTAAACAATTTTTTAAACAAATAGCACGACAACTAAGTTATCTGAATATTGAGCTACTCCATTTTTAGTTCAAAATTTGTTAGCATCAAAATATTCAACTGTTTGTTGGGAATTGATATTTTATATTTATTTTTTGCAATTTACTTGAAAAGACCACTTTTTGGTAGAAAGATAATCTTCTTGCATTAAAAATCATCTTTTTCATCGAAAATGCAACTTTTTTATTGAATATTAACCAACTTTAAAAAAATTTTCTGAAGTATTTATCATCACCTTATCAAAATTTACACTTTTAATTTTAAATTAATTTTTTCCAATCCAGTTTGTTGAAAATTCATCTTTATTGGTAGACAATTTTTTGTTTTTGTTAAAAACCAAGTACAAGGCTTAAAGTTCAAGTAATTTGTAAAAAAATAATTTTTTGCTGTTTAGTATTCACCAATTCACTTAAAAATTACACTATTTGGCAGTCATTTAAGCTTTTTCTGTAAAATAATCTTTTTCTTCGAAAATTCATTGATTTCGGTAGAAAATTATATTAATTGGTTAAAGATTAAACTGTTTATTTAGAAAATAACTTTTTGGTAAAAAATTAACTTTTTTGTTGAAAAATAATATTTTTGCATCGAAAATTAAACTGTTTTGTAGATAACTCATCTTTTTGTCTCGAATATTCAGTAAGTTGTAAAAAAATAAGCTGTTTGGTTAAAAATGAACCTTTTTCGTTAATTTAACTATTTTGATAGAAAATTTAACTACTTGGATTAAAAATAAAGTGTTCATTTAAAAATTTAATTATTTGACATAAAAATTAACTTTTTGCTGAAAAATCATATTTTTTGTTTAAAGTTCAACTGTTTTGTAGAAAATTCGTCTTTTAGTTTAAGATTATACGTCTAGTTGGAAAATAAATCTTTTGGATTGCGAATTTATCTTCTTTAATTAGAAATTCACTTGTTTGATAGAAAATCCATGTGATTTGTTAAAAATATGTCTTTTTGAGTAGAAAATTAATTTTTTTTGTAAATTCATCTTTTTGATTGGGGATTGAAATATTTCATGAAAATTGGCATTTTTGCTTGATTTCAACTAGTAGAAAATTAATTTTTGAACTGAAATTTAAACAACAAAAAAATTCGTTTTCTTTGGCATAAAGATAAATTATTTTGTTCCAAATTCTACACTTTCGTTTGAAAATTAAACTACCTGGTTGTTAATGCAACCACGTAATTAATTTTGTTTGTCTCTAAATTTCTCATTTTGGGTTGAAAATTTATGTCTTTTTAGAAAACGTTTGTCGATTATAAGTTCAACTAATTTATGGAAAATGTCATTTATTTCGCTTTAAAATCTTAAGCTTTTCGTATTTTTAATTGGTGGGGGCGATAATTGGTAACCTGGTTTCTGGATGGCCCCTTATAGACCTTTGAAAACTCGTTGTCCCACTATGTACCGTTGTCCCAATATATACCATCCTGGTGTACATAGTGGGATATCTTGACGAAAGTTCTGAGCATTTTCTACTGTATTCCGTGAATGTGTATTATTGTACGTTTATTTATGTATTTACTATTTACCCCGGTCTGTTACTTATCGCGTCATTTTATTGAGTATACTGTTTACACGTTTTTCGCGTTTTAGCCCACTTGTGTATCAGGGTGTGTACAAAAAAACCGTTAGCGTGTACGTCATTTATCTTTGACGAGTAATTCACTGAATGTCGTGACAAATAACAAGTTAAAAGCACTGTTTTACTGCAGTATTCAAGGTTAGATTTTTTTTCTCGAAAGTGTTAGTTTTGTTCCGAAACTGTGATAGTAATTTATGTAATTGAAACATGCGTGTTTTGACAACAATGAGGGTGAACACAATGAAGTGAGAAACAAATAAAAAAAGTAAACACAGGAAAAAAAAGAAAAACAATAAATAAAGAAAATGTCAGGAATAGAACAGGTAAATGGAAAAAAAGAAACTCGTGAATAGAACAATTAGAAATAAATAGGTAAATAATAAAAAAATATTAGAAAAATTTATGGGACCACGCTCATTTGATGAACTTCTCTGTTTTTATTATTACATATTACTGATCAATTAAAACTAATTAAAATACATATTTTATATTCAGGGTTGTATAAATCATTGTAATTAAACACGAAGTTAAAAATTTTTCTAATCTTTTCTATAACTTTTATTTTTTCTAATAGTACTTGATTCAATGCAAAATAAACTTTCTGGCGAATTGAAATTTTCAAAGTTTTATGTATGTGATCTGTAAAAAGTATTTTCATTTGTACATTTAATCATATTTATCATTTTTTGAGTTAATTGATTTTGCAACCCTAATTAAAATATTTCTGAAGTAAGATAATTATTCTTTGATTTTGAAGTTAAAAGAAAATTATTCTCAAAAGTATTATAAAACGGAACCGGTACTGATTAACTTTGTTATTTAGTTTTAAAATTTAATATAATATTGAATGCATTTGCAGAATGTATAATTTGTTTGAATATAATAATTTAAAATTTACATTATTTCACAATATCCTTGAAAAGCAGTTAGAATTCTTATTATTGCCTGAGTAAAGAGGTAAAATATTTTAGTACTTAAAACCAGATCGAAGCATACTTTTTGAAATTTTTGTTTATTTACAACTGTATATTCTATATATTTTTGCAAGTTTTTTATTTAAATTTTAATACAAATTATTTCTTTTAACATTTTTTAGAACACACGTCGAAGTTTAATTCAACTTCTGATTTCCCCTCTTTGTATGGAAAGTATCTTGGAATTTCTCGAAACTTTTTCAGTAAAAAAATGTTAAACCCTATTGAAATCTCACAAATAGTACTTGGGGTTCGTTTGATATTTTTGTATTAATAATAATATATTTCAATATTTGAAGTATTTAAAAATATTTTTACTTATTATTATGAAACCACCATATTCCACGCAAACTGTTCTCATTCAAGTGCAAAATATAAATAGACTTAAACAGAATGCAATAATTAAAATATAATTTTTACAACAAACAATAGAATATAAAAAACAAATTTTCATTACTCTGTGTTCACCCTTTTAATCGCATGTTAGCTTTAGCAATCATGAGCTCTGCTAAGTGGCTCAAGAATCGCCGCAATGTAGCGCGACGAACTATTTTCAACAAAAGGTCTCAAAAAATTGACCTATTTCCCTTAAAAATCAATCTCACTAAGAAAAAAAATCAGATTCTTAATTTAGGGAAAACTGGTAAAAAATATCCAATGTGATCCTTAGAAATGATAGTTCCTAGCGCTACGGTATTATTTTTAAGGTGCCGTCGCATTTACCGCCTCACCGGCTCGATTTTCACATAGCATATCTCAGGGAACAAAATCCCTCCAGAAAATATTCTCTTTATAAATAAAAACACAAAAATTCATACAAAAAAAATTTTATAAAATTTTATACTCCTGACTCCCAAACTGTCTATAAATAAGTTTTCCGGCCGGTGGGCGAGAACGCGAAGGCCGACAGATCTCGGTGTACAGTAAATTCGTTGTTTTTCTTCTTCTTTAATCGAGAGTGTGCGAATGTGTGTGTGTGATAAGTATGAAAGTTGTGTAAATAATGAAAACCGCAAACCTGATTAAATTGCCGAATCTCGAAATCCAAGAGGATCTCGAATTTGAATTTGCTTCTGAAAAAAATCGACAAATGGACCGGCGGATCTAAAACGAGATTTCAACGGAAACCGATACTTAGGCGTGCGAAAGCGCAAATCTTTTTATTCGAATAATTTAGGAACATTGTATAAGATGTAGATATGAAATTAATGGCCAATAGTAGATATTTATAGATCCTCTCTCCTCCATTTCTCTCTTTCTCTCTTGCCTCTCCTTATTCAATTTTTATTTCACTTTTCCTCTATCCCTTTTGAACATGAAGCAAGTAAGTAGACAATTGTTTTGAAAAAAAGAAAAAAAAATCATAACAAATAAAATCGATTATTGATTTATGTTTTGCGTCTCCTGTACCGCGCTGACCAAGTGAGGCTGGGTAAGGTGAAAATTTCGAGATGTCTTATCTAACGGCCTTAACTGCCGTACCTAACAAACTACCCATGAACTACTATCGTTAAGCCATCGTTAGACGTAGATGTGATGAAAGAAACTTGAAATCTTGGTTTTTCGTTTTGTCAGCGTATAAATAAGAGTAATCGAATTATGTACTCAGTATCTGAATGAAACAAAAATATAAAAAAAACAATACTTATATGTATAATGTGTACTTCCTAGATAGATTCAATAGATAGAAGAATATTTATTCGATGAAATAAATGGTTTTTCGAGAAAACTACTCAAGTCTTTGCTTTTCAACCCTGATTTTTGTCCCATTCCCTTATTTTTAAATCGAAATATTTTAATCTTCTACCATCCGCAATTTCAGAATCCATAGGAAAGTTAGGAATTTATTTATTTAGGAATTCATGATGTCATCTCAGACAGGGAGGTCTAGGATATGTTGTCATAATTGGTATTTGCATATATTATTCTATGGTGAAAATAAAGAAAAAATTGTTTTATAGTATGATCACACTTTTTTATATTTTTTACAATAATTAGGAAATTAGCTTGAAATTTTCTAAAATTGGCATAAGTTTTTTTCAAAATTTTCTAATGAGCATAAAAATTAGGTGAAACATTTTAAAAGATTGGAAAAAATGAAAAGGTGGGGTTTATCCCGAAAAACGTCTTTTGTTTCCTTTATTTAACATTAGATGAAAAAAAAGATTATTTAGAAAGTCCCACCTTTTTATTTTTTTCCCTAATTTGTTTACGGGTTTGTGCTTATATAAGGACAGCATCCTATTAGGTTTGTGTTGACATAAGAATTTTTGAAGACGTGTGTTTTTTTTCAAATACATTTTTTTATTTAATCTCTTAAACGATAGAAGATATTCCAAAATAATCAAAGTTCTTTTTTTAACGGTTTTTCCTAGATGTACAAAAATTTTATTTAAACATTTTGTGTACCTTTCGTTGTTTGATTTTGATTTTTTGATTTTTGATTATTTCGTCAATGTGAAGCAGTTATTACAGCGGATAATTTATGTGAAAAACTTTTATCTTTGATTTGAAATTTGTCTAGATCTTTGTGAGGTGAACAATTTTCCTTTGCAAGACTTTTTCGTATATTGCATACTTTGAACCGAAAATTGAATTTTTTGTTTTTGATAACATGCGGATACCTCCCATAATCAAAACTTTTTTGAAGGGTTTATTTACCTAAAAAAAAAAAAAAAATTGCTCGTGACACGATTTGCACAATTCACTTCAAAAATAGTCACTATCCGTCGGACTAATAAGTGCATTACCAAGAACAAATCGCAAAAGATATATCTAGTAAGTATTATCATCTACTTTTAAAAAAATATATTTAAGCGGGGTATTTGCTAAAATTCTATTTAAAGAATTTTAGAAATTTCGAATAAAAGACATAAAATTTTGTTCCAAAAATGCTGCATGTTTATTTTTTGTGAATTGAGTTGTGGATTCTTTAAATGGTAAAATATTTGTCTCTTTATTTGCACTTTTAAATGATATAATTACATAGAAAATTATTCTGACACCATATCCTAGACTTTTATTGAAATTTTACCTGATATAATGTGGAACTAGTGAATCGTGTTTTAAATAGGTAACTAATTATAACCCTTATATTAAACAATTATACTAATTTTTTTGAAAAAATTAGGCTGTTTTAAAACGAAATTTTCAAAGCAGTTGCTTTGACAAACCACAAGGCATCCTAAAATGTTTAGGGAATTTTTTACTTTTTACTCTAGCTTAATTTATATGGAAGAGAATTTATTTTTGTGCCAAAAATCCATATTGTTGGTGGAAAAATTTAACATTTTTGTATAGTATTCATGTAATCTGTTGGAATTTTTTCAGGTAGGAAGTTGTTCTTTTTAGGGAGAAAATTTGTTTTTTGTAATGTAACTTTCTAAACTGCAAATTTAATTATTCCATTTTTGGTTAAAAACAACATTTATAGACTATATCTTGGCTGAAGAAAGAGTGCAGCATATCATAGTGAGTATGAAGGTGGGGGATGAGTTAGGGTCCGAGCACTTTCCGGTAATAGACACACTAAAAGGAGGTATGAATAAGCGCGGCAGAGGCAAAAAGGCAAAAGGGGGAGAAACCAACACGGAAATGGCAGTCTGGGGGTTAGGTAAATTAAAAGGGTTTAAAGAAAAGATGGAAAAGGAGAAGGTTATGTATGATAAATAGGGAGTAGACTCGTTAATTGAAAGGTTGAAGGGGTCGATTGAGAAAGTAAAGGATAAGCTGGGTACTAAAGAAGAAAGAGAAGGGGGAAACAGCGGCTGGTGGGATTAGAAATGATGGGAGAGTAAAGAGAGGATAAAAAAGAGTATCAAAAAATGGGATAAAGGGGAAGTGGATAAGAAGGAGTGTAACAGAAGAAAAAGAGATTATGGGAAGATGCTGGAAAGTAAAATATAAAGGGGGAAGGCTGAATATAAGACAGAAGTAGATAAAGCGATCAAAGAAGGTAGGGTATGGGATGTGTTAAATAAGTATAGAGGGAAAAGGAAGGTCGTTAATGAAGAAATAGAAATGGAAGAAAGGACGGATTATTTCAAGAGTCTATTGGGGGGAAAGTAAAATAAGAGCAAAGGGGAAAAGACAAGCATAGTCTAACGAGAAAGGGAGGAAGGGAACGAAATAATAAGAGAAGAAGTGTATGAGGCAATAGATAGGCTAAAAAAACAAGGCGGCAGAAGAAGATGGAATGGAGAACGGAGCGATGAAGTATGGAGGAGAAGGAGTTAGGGATGGGATTTGGAAGATCTGCATCAAAGAGAAAGGTGGTCAGAACAGTGGATGACAGGACTGTTGGTACCGCTTGTCAAAAAAGGGCAAAGAAAGAAGGTAGAGAAAAACAGAGGGATCACTTTCATGCCAGTCGGCTATAAAAAATATCCAGAAATCTTATGGAAAAGTATGGAGAGTCAGGTAGAACAAAAAGAAAGTATCCCACACAATCAGGCGGGATTTAAAAAAGAATTGGCAACTATACAAAACATCTACGTACTGAACAACATAGTTAACAAAAATTTAATGAGAAAGATAGGGAAAAAGATCACTTTGTTCTTAGACTTCAAAGCAGCGTTTGACTCAGTGAACAGAAAAATGCTATGGCAGGCAATGAAAGAGAGGGGTGTAGAGGAAAAGTTGTCGGAGAGGATAAACAAAATTTTTACTGAAACCAGGATTAGGGGGAAGATAGGAAAGAAAAAAGGGCAGGTTTTCTGGACAGGGAGACGTCTAAGGCAAGGGTGCCCGTTGAGTCCGCTACTATTCAATATGCTGCTAGCAGAGTTAGAGGAGGAGCTAAAGGAGAAAGATAAAGGAGGAACGGTTCTGAAAAATAGCAAACTATGTTCTCTTGCATACGTAGGCGATATGGTACTGTTATCAGATGATGACTTCAGAAATAGAAAGAACAATATAAATTACGTTTGGAAGAAGAACGGACTAAAAGGGGAAGATATAGAGGAGTTCTGTTACCTAGGTTTTTGGTTTGAGGCAGAAGGGGGATACGACCTGCATGTGAGGAAAATAATTGAATGTGCGAGTAAAGTGATGGGCCAAGTATGTGGTATAGGAAAGAGAACACTCAAAGACGATTAGAGAATGAGGTTGGTCTGGGCGGTGTTGTGTTATGGGGTCGAGGTCTGGGAACGGAAGGAACATAGGAAAGAAGAGAGCATGCATGAGCGATTTTTGAGATGGGTGTTAGTTGTCGTTGCCAAGGATACATGTTAAGGGAAGAATTAGGGAGGGAATAAATAGTTGCTAGACAAATTAAGATAGCTTGGAGATTTTAAGAGAAGCTAAAAAGGGAAAAGGGAAGCAGAGTAACTTTACAAAAACTGTAAGTGTGTGTTTCTTCTCAGACCTATCTTTTTTTAAAGATGCAGACGCTTTGATAAAACACAACGCACCAAAAATGTTTAAGGAATTTTTTACTTTTTACATTAGTTTAATTTATATGACAAAGAATTTATTCAAGCATGTTTAGACGAAATTCGGAAGAATCAGGTGAGATGCAATTTGAGAAATGCAAAATAGGAGGAAGAAAGGAGAAAATGAGAAGGGTTTTGTAATATACGAGAAGGAGTTATGGAGTGGCAGGGCATAGAGTTAGATACATTAGTAAAGCAAGGGGAAGAGAGATGGACAAATATTATAGATTTGACGCAAAATAGATGGCATATGATGGTCAAAGGGTTGAAGGAACCAAAATTTTGAAAAAAAATAAATAAGAAAGAAAAATGGAGTAGGGTGGTACTGTTTAGAATGGGAGAAGGAGTAAGAGCATGCAGATATTGGAAGGATGGAGAAGAAAATCTGTGCAGAGTATGTGGATACGAAATGGAGTCATGGGCACATGTATTAGGGAGGTGTACAGGAAAGAAAAATGGACAGTAAGTAAGGGAAATAAGGGAAAGCAAGGGAGTATCCTAGAGATGCCCTGGAAGATCGATCATTTTTAGAATTAATATTAATATTTTTTATACTACGAAATGCGAAATAGTAGAATATAAGTAGTGGTTAAGTTAGACTAAGGATGAAATTGTAAATTTATGTACAGGGAGCATAGGCCCTCAAACCCGTCAAAGGGAGAGATTAAATACATAGAACTACATGAAATATGATTTGAATGCAAATCAGGTAATTTCTTCGATCGATGAAATTTATGGATTTGAATTGTAGTTAATATGTCTTGCGGTCATCATAGATAAATAAAAAATGATTTGAATGCAAATTTTTATCATTCATGAAACATTTTTATTTTAATCTCCAGTTTAACATCTTACGTACGTTTCGATACAATGCGTATCTTTATCAAAGATCTATAAATAATATATTTTGAGCTTGGTATAATTAATAATTAGTGATACACTTCAGAAATAAAAACTAAAAACAACAAATACCTGTGATTGATTGGTTTAAAAAGTCACATAATAATGTAGTAAACATCCTGTGTAAACATCCTGTACATATTTAGAATAAAGTGGTAACAGTTTTGAGGACAGACAGAGAATGACAAACAGTAAATATGTAAAGACTAGTGTGTTACCACTTTATTATAAATGTGTAGGTCTTAATTTAGTTAACGTTTCATTTTTAAAACATAATAATTTTTATACATTCATTAAAAAATTTTTTTACATTCGACAATTATACATGTAAACTAAAAAAGCAATTAACCAAATGACACAGGATGTTTAGTCCACTATTATGTGACTTCTTAAACCAATAAATCACAGGTATTTGATGTTTTTAGTCTTTATTCCTAAAGTCTATTAATAATTTTTAATTGCACTAAGCTCAAAATATATTATTTATAGATCTTTGATAAAGATACGCATTGTATCGAAACGTACGTAAGATGCTGAATTGGAGATTAAATAAAAATGTTTCATGAATCATGAAAATTCGCATTCAAATCATTTTTATTTATTTACGATGACCGTAAGACATGTTGACTACAATTCACATCCATAGAACATGGAAGAAAAACAAATTTTTTGGAAAATTCACGTATTTAGTTGAAAATTCCTCTTTCCGATAATTAAATTTATCTTCTTTTTTGCCATTTTGGTTAAGGTTTTTAAGATGTTGGCTACAATTTCTGTTTTTCAGTTGAATAGCACTAGTTGTAAATTTTTTGTTTTTTTTTCTGAAAATTAATTTTTTAACTGTAAATGTAATGTTTGGTTGGTAACTTACATTTTTTAGTTGATAATTTACTGTTTGGTTAAAATTGACCTCTCTGGACTAGAAATGACACTTTTGGCAAAAATGTATCTTTGTATTTAAAAAAATTTGTTTCCGAAATATTAAATCTTCAACTGAGAATGAGACCGTTTTTGAGAACTAAAGTGTACTTGGTTCAAAATTCAGATAATTTGGTAAAACTTCAATTATTTTCGAAAATATGCAACTACTAGAATAAACGTAAAATCCTTTGATAGTCAACGGCTTTGTTTCATTCAACATTTTAAGGGGGGCGGGGGACATTACTGCTATTAACGAGGGGAACGAGAGAGAAAAATTATTTTTAAATCGGTTACGTAGTTTACAGCTGATTTTCAGTATTTAAAACAAAAATCATTCCGCTGTAACAATTCTATCAAAAATTACAGTAAAACATGGAAAAAAGTACAAAACATGAATCTTCATGTTGCTGCGCATATTATACTATAAAAATTTTGTTTCTTTTATTTACTAATAGATTTAAGTGAGTTCAGTTTTCGAAAAATGTGTCTTCGCATACATTTTATTTATCCCTGTTTGTTTGAAATGAAATTCTTCGCTTATTTTTCCAATAAGTAAAAAAATCCATTGTCTACAGCAAATCAGGCACTCTCTTTAAAATAATTTTCGTAACTATTGGTTTAGATTCTTAATTCAGTTAAAAACTATAGATTTCTAATTTAGCATCATTCAATGACTCGTAGGTAGAAGGATGATAATATTTTTGAAAGAAAAGGATAATTGATGCCTGCACTATTCTTTGAATTATTTGGATCTTAAGTCCCTAATAATATATTTGATTTGGAAAGAAAGCAAATATTTTTAAAGTGTAGGAGGCAATCGTTCCTGGATGGAATACTTTTTTTATTTCATGAAGAAAATGAAAATAACAAAAACTTTTGAATCTTGAAGAATACTGTTTGTTATATAATATTCAAAATCATTTAAAAATATCTAGAATCAATTATAAAACTATTCGATAAATGCCTCTCACTAGAAACGTAGAAGTATAAATATTTATTGAGTTTTTCAAAAAAAAAATAAGCGGATCAAAATAATTTTGTGGAGAATAGCAATAGGCCAGTGGAATTAGACACAAAAGTCGAGTCAATTAACGAAAATTCCGAAGACCTTCAAAATAATTGTATAGTTATTTTTTTATATTTTAAACATAAAATAATATTTTGCAAAATGTAATCAGGCGGACAATTTGTTTAAGAAAATGAATTTAAAAAATTTGCCTTAAATTGCTCTATGAAAATTCAAAACATTTTGCGAACTTAAGTGAATGATAATAAACTCAGTCTCATCCTGTATTAAATTTGCATAACTTTCGTAATGCGGCAACATTATTAATTATAATAAAATTATTATTTTGTTAATGGCTTTTCATAAAAAATACTGAAGGTTAATCAAAGTGCTTTTTCTGCTTTTTTCCATTGAGAAAGGACTATCGTATATACATTGCGTAGCTCTATGCATAACGCAAATTATCGTTTTTTAAAAGTAATTTTACATTTTTCGCTACTTGAATCATACATTTTTTTGCGAGACTTGCAAAGTTTTCAGTTTTGGGTAGCAAATGTGAAAAATGTCCAAATCTAAGAAGTATCATATTTACTAAGCGCTGCAGGACCCGAAACAATATTAAAATATTCAGTTAGGAAAATAAGTTATTTGATGATTTAAACTAGACAAAAAACATTGAACATTTTGAAAATCGCACTAAATGATAAATAACATATTATTAACAATATAATAGATTTAAAAACCACGTAGCTACATTGATAATGATAAACAAAATTATTTTTTTTTATTATTCCCCAGGCTAAATTCTTAAGGTGTTGCAAAAGAAAACTCCCAATTTCTATTGTTTGTAAGGAACGTAAAGAAAAAAATTAATGATACTAATAGATTTTTTCAATGACCAGAAAAATTCATGTACTTTGCTAAAATGTCGTCTTTTTAGAAAAAGTTAATCTTCCTGCTGGAAAATTAATCTTGTTAATTAAAAATTAAATTATCTAGGACAAAATGAACTATTTTGTTATGAATGAACTATTTGTTTTCAATATTATTTACATATATTGTCAAGAAAAGTCGTAAAAATTTAGTTTGCTCTCTCTATTAGAAAAAAATTCGAGAAAAAAACAAATTAATATAGAAAATTATTATCCGGGGTTGAATTGTCATATTTTGCAATACAAATGTTCGCTCCCCAAAGTCCAGATTAGAAAAAATTATTTTTTTATTTTAATTTTATTTTCCAATATTTTTATTCGTATCCTCCTAGTTATCAAAATTAGCGGCAAAATTGATTTCGAGGGGCTAACTTCGAATATTCCCATGAAATTAAGATTTTCCCAACTTTCCTTTTGCATACACTTGTAATGCTTGTGCATAAGTCCAATATTTTTATTTGTACCCACTTGACTGCCCAACTAGGGGCAAGTAAAAGTTTCGTTTAGTCCACCCAAATTTAAATTTTTTAATTTTTTGTTGTTAACGTTTGTACGTCGTTTATACTTTTTGTACATTTAATATTTTCGTTCGTTCCCTCTTTGTTGCCCAGCTAGGGGCAAATCAAAATTTAGAGTCAACCCCTCATATCTGAATTTTTAATTTTTCTATTTTCTAACGTTATTAACTGGTTTGCACCGTTTGTGCATTCAATATTTTTAATTGTACCCTCTTGGTTGCCTAGCTGGGGGGAAATTAAAATTTGCTCTCAGCCCCTGGAAATTTAGATATCTCAAATTTTAATTTTTGCTAACGTTTGTACGTCGTGTATACTGTTTGTCAATCTAAAATTTTCATGTGTACCCTTCCAAAATTTTACACGTAAAACAGACAATATATTTTTTGTCGCTGATAGTGGTCACCAAATTAAATTACAGAAAATTCTAGAATATGCTTCTGACACCATAATAATATTAAAGAATATCTAAAGATTCTTCTGGTAAATCAAACAATACGTTTTTGAGCTAGTAATGGTTGCAAAACTGACCTCAGAAAAAAATAAACTATACTTTTAAATCCATTAGAATATTGAAAAATCTCAAAAATCTACACCTAGTACGCTTAATGAAACCGTCTAATGATTCTTCATGTAAAACAGCTAGTGAATTTTTTAATGGATAATAGTTACAAAATAACGTTCGGGAAACTTCAGATTATGTTTCCAATCCCAAAATAATAATTATAAATCCGAAAAGTCCGCCCTTAGTACTCTTAACGAAACAGGCCAAAAGTATCTGCCTAACCCGAAAATAACACAGGCCAACAAAATAAATGACCTAGAGGGGCGGCAAACCTTACCCGAAGTATTTTGATGCGCTGAGCTCGAATCCGAGCTCAGAATTGAGTCATCACCTTTGCGAGAAATTGATTAATCGAAAATCCGAGAAAACCATCTGATAGGACTATTTTTGAGCTTTAAAATAACCTACTTATTTTTGCGATTGACATTTATTCATGTGGAAATATCGTTCATCAAAGATTCACAAATACGAAATTCGATAATAAAGTCTTCATTTTTTTATTCTCAATTAATAATAACTAATTATATGGAGTAGTACTTTTAATTTCAAGCTATGCAACTTGTTCACTAAGCATTCAGTGTTCCATAACAAAAGGCTAAAAGTTTAAAAATTAGGGTTCCATTATAGTCGCTGCTAAATACTTTTTGCCGTTCAAAACGGTCATTATCGAATTCGTATAGATGGTTTTCCCGGATTTCCGATAGATCAATTTTTAGCAAAGTTATGAGCGCTCAAATATAGCAAAAAAAACTGTGTTTTTTGCACTTTTAGGTTAGAATATCTCGGAACGCTTGGATGATGGCTTAATTATGAGCTCGGATTCGAGCTCAGCGCGTCAAAATACTTCGGGTAAGATATGTCACCCCTCCAGGTCATTTCATTTGAAAAATTATGTAGGCCTGTTTAATATTAGAAATCCCAAAAATACACCCTCAGTGCTCTTAAAGGAACGGATCCAAAAATTCTAAACGTAAAACAGCTCATTTATGTTAAAATTAATAATAGTTTCACATTTCAGTTCCAAACAATTCCAGACAACATTCCTAAAACCATAACGCTATTAAGAAATCCCAAAAAACGGTCTGTATGTAAAACCGGCAATATATTTCTAATTAAAAATAAACTCAAAACTGACTTTCAGAACAGTCCAAAATATACTCCCAATCGTATAATAAAATTCAAAAATAAGTCCTTTGTACTCTTAGCGAAACATGTCAAAAGATGCTCTATGAAAAATTGCCAGTGAATTTTCGAATCGTAAATAGTCCTAAGAATTAACTGCAAAAAACTCAAAATTATGTTTCTAACCCCAGAAGAATATTAGGAAATCTCAAAAATCCACCCCTAGTACTTTCAAAGAAATTTTTTTTAAATTCTCTATGTAAAACAGCCAATAAAGTTTTAAATTAAAAATGGACTCAGTACTTCTTCGTTACTGTTTCATTAAGACCTCTAGTGGTGATCTTTTGGGCGTTTTGATTTAAATTTTCAAATTTGCGACTTATGACAAATTCCAAATTTAGTGGATCACATCTGGCGCTACCTGATATCTAACAAAAATATTAATATCATAAAAATATTAAAAATAACCGCGATAATTTCGGGAGAAAACTTGAAATTAACCCGGAAATTAATTTCAGCGCTAATTTAGTAACCAGGAGGGTAAAAACGAAAATTTTGGCTGTACGTTTTAATAAGAATATTCTACTTTTCTCTTACTTTAATGGCCAAATATTTCTATATTTTATGACAATTGAACCCCAGATAATAATTAAAATATGTTTCTTTGTTTTTTATAAAAATTTTTTATAATAGAGAATACAACCAAAAACTGCAGGACTTTTCTTAAAAAACCATTACAATGTTCTTGGTTTTTTCTGAATTTTCACAGTTTCGTAACTGTTTTTTTTACTGAACATTGAAAAAAATTATTATATTCATTATTTTTCATCTTTGAGTTACTGTAAAAAAAAAGAAGGGAAATCGAACTGGATTCCAA
This sequence comes from Druon quercuslanigerum, assembly GCA_010014905.2. NCBI lineage: Eukaryota > Metazoa > Arthropoda > Insecta > Hymenoptera > Cynipidae > Druon > Druon quercuslanigerum. Next base: position 24,228 of record JAAAKG020150998.1, read on the forward strand.
TACAAAATATCTGCCCGCCCCGCGGGCGCAATTTCAACGCGACGCTCGCGGCTCACAAGTTTGAGCGCACCTAGGGCACGCGGGTGTAGGTTCTCGCGCTTCGTGGTCGATAATATATTTATCTCGCGCTACGCGCTCGGTCTTTGTGTATTACCCACACTTGCGTACAGACTTTTTAAAACTAAAGGTTAAAGCATCGACAGCAGTAATTTGGTGATTGGGAATTCTCTTTTGTTAAAACTCCTTCGGCTTTAACGAACACATTCTCATCAAGTCTCTCGTGTTTGCTCCTCAAATTGTAAATCATTTCCATAAATGTATATTATTACAATTGGCATTAAAACACAGGTCGTTTGATTGTCTTATTTAAAAAATGCACATTCTTTAAAAAAAAAACTTTTTTTGTTGGAAAAATGTAATTTTTGGATTTTCTATTATTTTTAATGCTGTCAAAATTTAAAATTTTCTTATTCTCAAGAAAACTAAAAAAAATCTTTATCATAAACTTGTAGGGCATTTTAGAATCAAAATTTTTATTTTCTGGCTTTTTCTCATATCATCAGTTATTTGGTTTAAAATTTTCCTTTTCGTTGGTTTTTTGGAATTTTGTAACTCTGGTAATAACTCTGGTAATTTTTAGTTTTGCGTAAAAAATAATAAGATAAATTTTTCGTCTTTTGAATACTATGAATATCTGTACAGAGAATTCTTAAATTTTGAAAAAAGTGGTCAAAAAATAATCAAAATGCCCTAGCTTTTTGAATTTTTATCCAAAATGGCTGGCTAACGAACTTGACCTTTAGTTTAGAACCCTAAAAAAGTATAGCAAAGGGCAATCTGATAGAAATAAGTTTTTAATACAGGCGGTAATTATGTAGCATAACTAATTTAATATAGAAGAAAATAGCTATAAAAAATAATAATTTCTTTAACCAATTATTTTTGCTACGTTGAATTGAAAATTGACTTACTCCAAATGAAAAGTAGAAAAAAGTTGAACATTTTAGAAACAAAGCCGAAATTATAATCACATATAATAATTAATTATTTAGGCAATTAATTTCAGTAACTTAAATTATTTATTACCTTATTTTAATTTAAAATTGGACAGGAATTAAGCATAAACCTTAATTATCCGGCATTACTAGTTTACAATAAGAGGTGAAAGGTATAAAAAATAAAAATTTGTTTAAACGATTATTTTTGCTCTATTGAATTAAAAATTGTTTCTCTCTACAAAAATTTAAAAATTTTAGACAAAAACCAAAATTCCTAGCACTATCCGAACAGAATATTCTTAAATATAATAATAATTTTATACAACTACATTTGTTAACAATAATTAACTAATACCCCATTCTAAAAAAAGTGAAAAATTTCGCGTGAAACCTTGACTGTCTAGCCCTATTCTAAGAGAAAATTTGTAAAAACAATAATAAGCTGTGTAAATCATTTATTAAAACATCTCATTATTTGTATACAGTAGTATTTTATGTATAAGAAACAATTTTCATTTAAAACACTGAAAACAAAGAATTAGTTTCAAAAGCTTGTAAAACCCATTTTTTCACTTACGGGTTTCTTTTTGGGACAATTTAAAACAGACTTATAGTGCTGATATTTAATAAGTAATATTTTATTCGTTCTCTATGACTTATTAAGGAGAAAAATATTTTGTCAAGTACTACAACATACCCAAAAATTGTTAAAATTATGGTCTGCTTGCGGGGGTCTCCTTGTGAGTAAGAAGCAGACAAATTTTCTAGCGTTTTAGAAAAAACCGTGACTTTCTAGCATTATTTAAAGACATAATTATTAAATATAATATAACATTAATTTCAAAATTACCTTGGTTAAAAATAATTTAAAAGTCCGCAAAAGTACGACATTCCAACTCTATTACAAGAGAAAAATGTTAAAAACACCAATGCATTATTTAAACAATCGATAGAAGCATATAATTATTAAAAAAGTATAATGATTAAAAAATTATAATCAGCTCTAAAGATTCGCAAAAACAAATTTTTCATAGAGACCTTTTTTTGGATACTAGGAAACAGACTTATGCAAGAGATATTTAAGAAATAAGTTTTGATTTGTATTAAACAAAAAAAAAATTGAAATGTCACAGACTAACTAAGGCTGTTTCTTTATTCTAATTATTTTCAGTAATAAAAAAATTTCAAAATCCTATTAATTAAAAAAGAAAAATTAAAGAAAAATAATAAGTATAGAAACGTAAAATATAATTATTTAACAAATATTAGTTTTCAGCTGATAATTTCATTTTGTTGTACAATTTCAAAGATTTGAAATTGATCTCACAAAAATTTCGTACATTAAAAATTAAACATTTTTTTCTTCCACACTTATGTTCTTATCAACTTTAAATAATAATACGTTCCAATTTTAAAAAACAGTAATAAAAAATATGCATTCCTGCTTACGAACTTCATGCTGCGAACAGATTTCGATTATTATTGGTAAGATTCCAATAGATCAACAATAAGAATTTCTGGCAAAAAAATGATAATAAACTTTTCTTTAATATATATATTTCTTTCAGAATTTATTTTTCGGATTTGGGGATCTAAAACGTTAAAAAGCGACACCAATGTAACTTTATGTAATTTTCTTTTGTTTGACAACTAAACACAAGTCTTTTTTTAAATAAAAATACTGAGTCTCAATTAATGATCAACATCTTCTATTAATAGAATAATAACTTCAACTCATGATACTCTTCTATCAGTTCATACGTACTAGAATGAAAATCTTTATTGGAAAATCTATTTTAGTAAAACTATATATTTAAAAAACTCGAAAATACTACTCAGAATTGTACTTATCTAATGTTAGTATAAGCATGAGGCTGAAAACAAAATGAATTTAAAACATTGTTAAATACAAACCATCCAGTGTGCCTATTTTGACATATTTGACAAATCGTGTTACTTTAATCAAACATATATGAGCTGGATTACAGCCACGTGTATGATGGACGACTTACAACTTAAGGTGGTACCCGAACCACCAGAAGCAAGATAAAAGTACATGTATAATTTCCAGAAGTACCATCTCAGGGATCACACTGCTTCAACGAAAAGACGCAAATTTTCAGATAATCACATAATAAGTAGTTTACTCTAATCACACCCACTAAGTAAAGCTCTCCATGCGGGATCATTAGTACCCAAGGTCTTTTGCTTCAGGCACTTCTCACTCCAGTGACACTCTTCATCAAATATTTCTTATAATATATTTTTCTCCACACCTGATAAACTCGCAAGTTTGAGCGCACCTAGGGCGCGCGACTGTTGGTTCTCGCGCTTAGCGCTCGATAATGTATGTACAATTTTACACGGACTTTTTAAAACTAAAGGTCAAAACATCGACAACAGTAATTTGGTGATTGTGAATTCTCTTTTGTTAAAGCTCCTTCGGCTTGAACGAACATATTTTCATCACGTATCTCGTCCTTCACACTCGAGTTTGTCCTTTAAAGTGCATATAATTTTTATTAAAACAAACGTCGTTTAAAAAAATGCACATTCTTAAAAAAGACTTTTGTTAATAAACATTTTATAGCAACTTCTGTCCTTTTTTCAAAAATAAATTTGCTCATTTCCAATTTTATTTTTAAGATTTCAAACTAACACGTGCGGTCTACACAGGAGCCGGTTTTTTGAACTTTTAAATTTTATCCCTAACCTCAGTGACTCAGACTTTGTTAATTGAATTTTCTACCGCATCGTGTTCTACATCGCAGGTGTTATACCCTATTGCTTCATCTCCTAATAATTGATGTATGAATATATTTTTTTTTGAAAGCGCATTTATATATTTGAGGATTTTTGCAATACTGTGAAATTGATAAATTAGAAAATGCTATTTTGGACTGTACATTATTTTGCGTTTTTTGGCTTAAAATGTTCATTATCGTGTTTTTGGAACTTTGTAAATGCTATATCTCTGGTAATTATTGGTTTTATGAAAAAAGTCATTAGGATAAATTGTTCAAATTTTCAAATACTATAAATATTCGTACAGAGAATTTTTTAATATTGAAAACAATGGTCTCAAAAATGTTCAAAATACGTTCACTTTTTGAATTTTTATCCAAAATAACTGGCTAAAGAACTTGACCTTCAGTTTAAAATACTAAAAAACGTACCAAAGGACAATCCAATCTGTCAATTCTTTCAATTATTATCTTGGTTACAGACAGAAAAACATGCAGTCATACAGACATACATACAGACATGCAGATAGCTGGAAAAGGTTCTAAAAACCTGTTTTTCAAATTCAGGGGTCTCAACACGTGGACATTTCACAAAAACTGGGTGGTTTAATTTTACACAAATCTAATACCTTCTCTGATGAGAATATAAAAATTTCGAGGCTATAACTACTCTGCTTCATAATTAATATTTTTTAGTTAAAATTTCATTTTTTTTCTATTAAAAATTCATCGTTTTCGTCAGAACATTCATGATTCTTGTTGGAAATTCAATTTCATGTTAAAAAAGTATTTTAATTGGTGAGAACTTAATATGATTGGTAGAGAATTATTCCAATCAGTGAAACATTAATCTACTTTACAAGTAATTTAGAAATTTGGTCAAAGTATTTTTGATTAAATTCGTCTTTTTAGGCTGAAAGTGAAACTATTTTGGTAGAAACTTCATGTATTTTGCTACAATTTCGTCTTTTTATAAAAAGCCCATCGTTCTGCTAAAAAATTATTCTTTTTGATTAAAAATTAAATTATTTTTGTCAAAATTAACTATTTTGTTCAAAATTAACCATTTGCTTTAAAATTGTTTTTTTTGGTTGAAAAATAATTTCTTTAACTAAAAATTTAACTGCTTGTTTAAACCACTTTGTTAAAAAATAATTTTTTTGTCGGATGTACATTATTTCAGATCATAATTCATCTCTTTGGTGGAAAATTAAATTATGTTTTTGAAAATTTGTTTTCTTTTCATATATGAAAAAAACGACTTTTTAAAAATTGAAAATGTATCCATTTCATTTTTGTCTTTAAATATATCTTTTTTGGATCCAAATTCAACTATTTGGATGAAAATTAATATATTTCAATTAGAAAATTTGTTTTTTTCGTTAAAAAATTAATATTTATGGATTTGAAGTTCAACTACTGGGTTAAGCTACTTTGTTAAAAATGTAACTTCTTGGCTATGAATTATTTTGCTTTTTTGAAAATAAAACAGTTTTTTCAAAAGTATCCTTCTTTTGAAAAGTCAACTGTTTTGCTACAAAATTTATTTTTTACACTGGATTCAACTATTTTATTGAAAACACGCCTTTTTTGATCCACTTCTACTATTTTCAACTGGAAATTAAAATATGGTTTTGTATAAATACTAAATATTACATTGGACATTGAGAATTTATCTCTTTTGGTTAAAAATTATTCTACTCTTTGGAAAACTCAATGATTTTGTCAAATAGCCATTTTTTATTGACAATATTGTTTTTCTTTAGTAATTCACCCCAGCGGAGGAGTTTTACAAAGTCATTATATACATTTTTTTTTTTTAGTTATTCAATTCAATTTTTTTCGACGTCTCAAGTAGTATTGTTGAAAAAATGGGTCAAATAAAATAATCTATAAAAAGTACGTTTTTTATGTTTCTTAGACACGTAGTTTGGAAAAGACATGAATGGACTAACATGGAATTAATCAGAGTAGTCGTAACACTTGAAATTACACGCATAAACATTATAGCAGGGAGTGGCGAGTCCTCCATAGTCTAGACAGTAAAAAGCTACTAATATGCCATAGGGTGCGGATCATGCTATTTTTGAGCATTCCGCTAATATTAACCCTTAAGTGGTCAGACGATTTTTTCCCCCAAAGGTGCGGCCGAGGGTCCACTAAAACACTTCCAAGAAATAAATGTTTTTTAAAAACAATAATCAATCATATATGATCATAAATTAGTTCGATCATAAATAATAATTAATAATGACGATAAAATAATAAAAAATAAGTGTTTTTCATGAAATGAGATATTTGCCAATTATTTTACATAAGGGCTTTAATATAATCGGTATATTTTGCCCACCTCCTCCCCCCACCCACCTATCTTACATAATTACATTTAATTTAAATGAAAATTAATTTACTATTAATTTACTTTTGGAATTTTTATCCAAAATGGCTGGCTAACAAACTTGACCTTCATTTTAAGATACTAAAAGAGTGTACCTAAGGACAATTCAATCTGCCAATTCTTTCGAATGTAATTTTATACCTAAATTAAAAACAAACATAAAATTTTTAATAAAAAATAAATACATTTTCCAACCAAAAAGAAGAATTTTTAACAAAAGAGGAATTTTTGAACCCGAAGATAAATTTTCTAGCAAAGAAGACGAAACTTCAACAAAATTCTTAAATTTAAATTTAATGAAATTACGACTATAATAAAAAAATTGTAAAACATAGAGTAGCTTATTCAACGAAAATATTTGATTTTCTACCAAAATAGATGCATTTTTACAAGACATTTAAATTCTTAACCACCGCAGGTTTATTTTCAACTAAAAACTTAAACTAAAAACAAACATAAAATGTTTAATGAAAAATAAATACATTTCCAACTAAAAAGAAGAATTTTTAACAAAAGAGGAATTTTTAATCCAGAAGATAAATTTTCTAGCAAAGAAGACGAAACCTGAACAAAATACTCAACTTCATTGTAGAAAATTTGTATTTTCGTAAAAAATTAATTAGTTAATTTAATTACATAATAGTTGATAAAGATAAAAAAAGATAATAAAGGTAAAACAATTATCCAGTATTATTCAAATTTAAAGCCAGAAATATGTGTTTTCTGAAAAAAGAATTAACTTTTCCACCAAAAAAACGGGTTTTCAACAAAACATTTGTATTCTCATCCAACAAGACTTATTTTTAACTGAAGTGCTCAATTTTTAACTAGGGTTGAATTTTCAATCAAGATTAATTTTTAGTTCAAAAAGTTAACCTTTAACATTAAATGCAACATTTTCAACAAAGAATTTCAATTTTTATTTTAAAAAGATTAACTGTTAAAAAAAATATAATAGTTCATACTTCATCAAAAAAAGTCTTTATTCGAATTTCGACAAAATACTTCAAATTACGACTAAAATAAAATGAATTTTCAACCATAGAGTTGCATATTCAACGAGAATAATTGATTTTCTACCAAAAAAGACGAATTTTTACAAGACGGTTGAATTCTCAACCACAGCAGGTTTATTTTCAATTAAAAACTTAAATTAAAAGAAAACGTAACATTTCTAATAAAAAAAAATTTCGAACCATAAAGAAGAATTTTTAACAAAAGAAAAATTTTTAATCCAGAAGATAAATTTTCTAGCAAAGAAGACAAAACTTCAACAAAATACTCAACTGCTTTGTAGAAAATTCGTTTTTTCATAGAAAATTAATTATTAGGGTTAAAAATGTAACTTTTTGTTTAAAAAATAATATTTTTTTATAATTTAAGTATCTTGTGGAAAATTTGCGTTTGTTGTTTCAAAATTGAAATACATTGTTAAAAGTGTATTATTTTTGGTTTAAAGTTAATATTTTTAAACTGAAAATTGAACTATTTGGATAAAAATTCCAATTTTTTTGTTGATATACAACTTTTTTATTAAAAATTCGTACTATCGGGTGAAAAATTTTTTTTGGCTTAGAAATTAAACCATTTGAGTAAAAATTTATTTTTTTTTGTAGAAAATTAATCTAAATTGAAAATTCATATTTTTGGTTGAAAATTAACTTCGTCATTGAAAAGCTCGTCTTTTCCTTGAAATAATCTTGAAATAAATAATAATAATGGATAATACATAATTAATTATACAATAACCGCTTTTTCACTTTGAAGCATGTGATAATTACAGTGGAATGTTATTTTTCAAATTTCAGACTTTTTTTCTGATTAAGAAAGTTTGATTTTCAAATAACCAATTCCTTAGTAATGCACAGTTTTACTTTAATTTCAAACAAACTTTTAAAAAATGTACTCAACTGCTTTGTAGCAAATTCATATTTTCGTAAAAAATTAATAATAATGGTTAAAAAATGCAACTTTTTGTTTAAAAAATAATATTTTTTTTTATAATTTAAGTATTTTGTGAATAATTCGTGTTTGTTGTTTAAAGTGGAAGCACATTGTTAAAAGTGTAGTATTTTTGGTTTCAAGTTAATGTTTTTAAACTGCAAATTGAACTATTTGGATAAAATTCCTACTTTTTTGTTGATAAACAACTTTTTTGTTGAAAATTCCTACTTTCGGTTTCAAAATTCTTTTTGGCTTGGGAATTAAACCATTTAAGTAAAAATTTATTTATTTTCGTAGAAAATTAATCTAAATGAAAAGTTCATCTTTTTGTTTGAAAATTGACCTCTTAATTGAAAAGCTCGTCTTTTTGCCTTGAAATTTTAACATATTGCATCAATTAATAATGGATAATAAATTAATAGTTCCGCAATTACCGCTTTTTCACTTTGGAGCTTGTGATAATTACAGTGGAATGTTATTTTTCAAATTTGAAAATTATTTTTCTTAATAAGAAAGTTTGAGTTTTAAATAACCAATTCCTTAGCAATGCACCGTTTGATGTTGCTTACAAACTTTTTAAAAATTGTATAAAAACTTCATAAATAAGTGAGTCTGTCTTTGATTTTTTAAATAAAAAGTTTGACGTAAACAATTCTTGAAATTTTATTCTCAAGTCATATAATATGAAGTAATATCAAGTAAATCAAAAAAGTAAAGTAAATCAAAAGTAAATCAAGTAATATAATAAATACCAGAAATATAAAACATTCAAAGCCAACAAGATTAATTATTACAAGAAAGGTAAATTTTTATTCCAAAAGGACAACAAAATAATCAAATTGTTAACAAAATATTTGAAATGTTACTGAAATAACGAAGATTAATTTTCTACCAAAGAAGACGAATTTGCAACAAAATACATCATGTATGATATATATTATAATATTTATATATATATTTATTATTGCACATTAATTATTATTAATATAAATATTTTTTATTTAATAATGGCATATTTAAATTTTAAATAAATAAAGACTTATCGAAATAATTCAATCTTTAATCTATAAATTAAAAGTTAGACAAATTAGTACCAATTTTAATCCAAAATTTATATTTACAACAAAAATGTTGAACTTTCAACTAAAAAATATTAATTTTAAACAAATAGTAGAATAGTTCAATTTTTAGCTAGTAAAATTAATTTTCAATTAAATTAGGAACAAATTGGTAACCAAAGATATGGATCTTTAATGAATAAGATGAATTTTTAACATAGTAGTTTAACTCTCAAGTAAGTAATTAATTTTTTAATTAGGAAGATTGATTTTCTACCAAAGAAGACGAACTTACTACAAAGTACATCAATTTTCGACCAAAGTGCTTAATTTTCAACTGAAAACGATCAAATTTGAATTTTTAGTTAAAAAAAATTAATTTGCTAAAACATATTAATTAACCTATTAACCTAATACTTCAATTTTTTGCTAATGGAATAGTTGAATTATCAGGTGATAAAACTAATTTGCAAAAAAAAAAAATTATTTTGCACCAAAGAGAATGGATCGCTAACATATGATAAACTTTCGCTAATCAAAGCACTGATTGCAGATCCAAGATACTAATTTCAGTGACAACAACTAATCACCGCACGTCGCAAAAATGGTTTTAAAAGCATAATCAGTAAAGATACATTGCTCCCATGGGGGTCAGGCCAGATTGACTCTAGAAGAGATACATTAATTTTAAAAATCGTCTCACATTTTTTAATTATATAAAAAGGTCCTTCACCTATTATAACGTTATAAGCTAATGAGCAATAATTTAAATTTATAATTATTAATTTAAAATAGAATTTAAGAAAATAATGAGATAATCAAATTATGTGTCTCCCAGATATCTCACTGACTGGGTATGCACGTTAAGAGCTTGTTTGCCTGACACGTTTGACCAAGAACTATTGCCCCTTTTATGCACTTCGCGCATTAATTTATCAGCTTTACAATGTACTACATCGCTTTAGCCGCTCAATTAGGACCGAATCCATGTGAAACCAGTCTCACCATAATATCAATTTTTTCTATTCTGACTAAACAATTTTGTTTCTGAACTGCTGCTAATTTGAATACTAGCGCGCTTTTTGAGAAGTCATATCGAAAGATGCAAATCATTTTTCCTTAGATGGATGAATGTCTTTAGAATGAAATTTCTTTCTTTCTGCAATTAATTTTTTTTTTAATATTTTTTTTTAATAAAATTAAAATTATATTTTTTATGTTTCGGCCTGGAGTGACTACTCACCGGACTCATGTGAAGCTGTCCTTACTTATACAATTTAACTGACATTAATTCCATTATAATTAATATTTTCCAAAAAAAAAAAGGTAGCGTAAAACAAAAAATTTATATTTTTTAAATTATTTGCAGAACAAAATAAATATTATGGACCGTAATGCCAATAAACAAATTTTCTTCACAATAATTCTTGGGTCATCTAACTAGTTGATTTAATCAAGTAATCATTATTGTTTTTGGATTTGAGGCATGAATCAAATTTAGAAAAAATATATTAGGTTTGCAAATGAATTATTATTCTGATTAATCATTCTGTATAGTTATTCAAATCTCCTAGCAGATTGATATTTCAATCTTCTCTACATTTTTATAATTATAATTGTTTATAAAGTTTAGAAACTTATTGACAATATTACTATTTCCAATCTTGGTCATTCTTCAAATTCTATGAAGCTTAAAAAATATATTAAAATATTTTAAAACCTTTCCGACTGATTTGAAACCGACTTCTATTTTCTATAACATTTTAAGCACTATTAATATCCTGGAAAAAATTTATGAAATCTTTTTATATTGTCTGAAATATTTCTAAATTCTTTGATAAAATTTTAGACTCCTTAAAATCGTTTGTTTTATTAGACTATTTTGTGATACGATATAAATATTTAATTACATTAAAATTGTATCAAGTACGGTTTTGATCAAAACAAAAAATACTTTTTCCTTTTTTAGATTCATGAAACAAGTATTCAATTACGCATTTTTTCGTGTTCTTACAATTTTATATGGATGCGATCACTAAATGCTATGGGTCACTGATTCTATTTCTAGTGGCATTGCATTAAAAGTATAATAATTATCCGCAATTCAATCAGTGATAATGATGATATTTGTTTAAGAATTTAATTCTTTTTCTACTGATTATTTAATCATCAACGATAAGATTATAGTTTATAAACAATACTTATCGTTCGCTTTTTTTGGATAATTCACTCTGAGAAATTAAATATTGCAGTAAAATATATAGTCATAATAAAGTCAGAGGTTTCAAATGTCAGAGAACTTCCGTAGAAAATGCAATAAAATTTCTCCGAAAAGTTATCTTACGTAATCTTACCGATTTTGGGAGTCAGAGGGGGGTTGGGAGTTTGTAGAATTTTCCTGTTTTTTGTAAATTATTGAAAAGTTATTTTCAGTTAATAAAACATAAAAATTTTATCCACAACGTGGAATTTTCAAGCCAACAAGGGGATAATTCTACAAAAAGTTGGTCTTTTAGCCAAAGAATTTAACTTTTAACCAAAAAGATAAATTTTCAACCAAGAAAATTGATTGTCTACATAATTAAATAAATTTTCAACAAATTACATAAATTTTTAGCGAAACAGTTAAATTTTTATACTGAAAATATGAAATTTTAACAAAAAAGTTATTATTCAACCACGCAATTAACTTTTTTAACTGAAAATATTTTCAGGTGAAAAAAATTTATTTTGAACCTAAACGAGAAAATTTCAACGATGTAATTCAATTTTGAAATATAGAGATGAATTTTTTAATAAAATTGTTAATCATGGCGGAGAAAAATGAATTTTTGAAAAAAGATACATTTTTAATAATAAATGTAATAATTAATATTTAAAGAAAAATCTTTAAATTTTTAGTAAAATAATGTAAATTTAACACACAAAAAAAAGAATTTTCAACAAAATACTTGAATTCGTAGACAAAACTAATTAATTTTCAACTAATCGGTTGCATTATTAACAACAAAATTTGTTTTCTACTAAAGAAGGTGAATAGTAAATAAAAAAAATAAATTTTCAACTAAACAGATACATTTTTAAACACGAGAAATAAGTTTCTATTAAAAAAGGTGAATTTATAACAAAACTATAGATAAATGGAGAATTTTTCAACAAAAAAATGGATTGGTAACTTTTCAGTTCAACAAAATAATTTTTATTTAAAAAATGCATTCATAATAAAGTACTTAAATTTTCAATCCAAGAAATGAATTCTTGATAAACAAGACAAATTTTCAACCGAAAATATTAATTTTTTACTAAAAAAAATTAATTTTCAACAAATTACGTATATTCTGTACCAATTACTTGTATTTCATTTAAAAAAATAATTTTCAGTCAGAAAAAAACACTAATTTGCTATAAAACAGCTTAGTGTTCTATGAAGCAGTTGAATTTTGTACCCGAAAATATAAAGCTTGAACAAAAAAGTCAATTTCTAACCAACTAATTAAATTTTTAGATTAGAAAAAAATATTACTTAACTCAGAAAAGAAAATTTAAACATTGTAAGTTTCTATCCAAATTTAAAATCTTGAACAAAAAAATTAATTTTTTCGAAAGTAGTTGAACGTTAAATCAAGGAGTTAAATTTTCAACCGACCACAACAAATTTTCAATTTTAAATAAAAAACAATTGAGCTTAACATGCCTTAGTTTATGTGAATAGAGGGGCTAGAGAACTTTGCAAGTAAGTTTTAGGTAGATTTCTATTTCACAGTATACACGGTTTCTACTTCACATTCAAAGGACTTAATTGTAATTAAAATAAAAAATTATCAAGAAATAGGACTAAAAGTAGCTTCTACTATTTGAGATGAAGGCAACTTTGAGTATCTTCAAAACGTGCTTAATTTTACTAAAACAAAACTTTCTAAATTTTCACAATACTGAAACCTGAGGACTTTAACTTTAGCGATAGTCTCAATTCGCCTAAGAAAAACCAAAGGGGAAATTATAGAAATGCAGAAAGGATAAGGATAGTGAAACTTCTACTTGAAATTTTGAAACATCATATGTAAAGTGGTTTGTTAAATGAGTAACATTTGTGTTCAGGAAATTATTTGACAGTTAACGTTTCGGATTTTGTCCAACAATTTCATACAGAATATATTACAACAACTTTATAATATGCCAATGGCTTTTTACAAAGGAGTTCTATGCAACAATCTTTTAATCAAGACCATGTTGAAAACCTTGTTGTAATATTATGCAGCATGATGCCGCTATTAAAAATCGATCGTGTTATCAACCTTTACCTGACATAAAAACTATTAGTATTAACCACATGTCCAGTTATCTACTTATCATATGCTACGGACAGCATGTAGTAAAAGCCAGTGTAAACCAGATGATTTCACTCCGTTAGATGCTTCAAGTAGCTTCATTTAAAAAAAACTATTCAAATTTGGCTTCACCTTGTAAAGAAGAACAATTTTTATTATTAACCAGGGCTATTTGCAAATCGTAGTATATAAAATTTTTTCTGACGATACCTAGTAAGAAAACACTTTTCACTGAAAACATTTCAGATGCACAGTTTTCAACTACTAGAGGAAGATCCTGATTATCACCAAGCGAAACTTACAACAGCGACTCGATTATATTGGATATTAAAAAGTTTATAAAACTGTCTACACAAATTTTCAAAAGTGCTACTGGAGGGGACATTTATTAATTTATTTAACAAAAAGTCTCTAAGATTCCAATCGTCTTGTTCATAACACCTGTAAAAATGTCTTCTTGTAAACGAATATGTTCTTCTACTTATCTAAAAATTTGTACAAGATGAGCAAGATAGTCTACCAAAAACATATTTCAAAAGTGACAAAAGAATAAAAAAATATCAACATTTTAAATAATTCATGAAAACTTTTAAAGTTAATTTTTGGGTTTTATTTTTCTATTAAAATATAGAAACATTTTTCAACTGACTTGTGCATACTTTCTTTAGTGCACATTGGACAATACATTCTTTATTGAAAAGCATTACATAAGAAATCCTACTGAAAATACGAAAGATGGTTATAAATTAAAATGTTAAAAACTTTAATACTTGCAATTTTCAATACGTGTTGCTACCATATTTTTGTTGCTATTTCGAAAATTTTATTATTCAAAATATATGTAACGTTATGAATAATTTCTAATATCACTTAAAAATATAAAGCCGAAGATTTTATTGTGCTTTGGAATGTGTGATGTTTTCTTCATTTCACTACAATTGTGTACTATAAACTGTTTCTTTAGCATAATATGAAAATATTATTACAAAAATTTAAGTATGACTGTTACATAGATACTTCTAGACTTTGCGTAAACACAACATGCTATATCCTAAAGTTTACCAAACTGTGTTTTATGCATTCGGTATTTATAATAGTTCAAAGATTGAAATAAAAAATGTACTTTTGTTATTTTTGATACATTCGTAAGAGTTTAAAACAAAGTGCAATCATTTATATTTACTCATATTTAATATTTATGATATTATTTTTGCTTTAAAACTATTTTTCAGGTTCAATTTAGCATAAAAAATATTTATATAAGTTTTATAAAGACTTGGAAAACTCAATTCTCATTTGTTTACTTTATGAGTAAAATAATCAAACACATGAGAATGACAATACCGTAAAAAAAATTGATTAAATTTGATCCTAAATTATAGAAAATATAACTTAGATTAAGAGATCCTTTTTGGGAAGAGACACATTTCGGAATTAAAAAATGGCTATCAAAGCCATTACAATTCCTATCAAATTGGTTCCTTCTCTGATATCTTTGTGTATACTTCAAGTCAATTTTCCAGACCAAACAAATCGAGAAAAAATCTTGACTTAATTTAAAAAAGATTAATTTTTTACTTAATTCTTTCGTTGGGAAAATAAACTTGAAAAATAACAAAGCAAATGACCATCAAACGTAGCCAATACGAGTCCTAATAGTTCCAAAATAACACTTTTAACTCCTTAACTTTGCATGTTCAAAAGGCACCCTACTTGCCAACTTTAAATTATCTTTACCCAGTTGCCATTCTCACGTATTAAATTATTTTACGTATAAATTAGGTACATGAGATTTAAATCTCCCGCCAATTTATTCAATATTGACGTTCCTCGCAATTTACTTCCCTCCACTTCCCGTTTAGCTTCACCACCATGGTTAACCTCTTCTTTGGTTGCAGAACCAAGCCAACCTTGGATCGGTTTGACCGATTCTTTAACATATATAGGACGACCTATTGAGTGTAATAGCTTTACCGCTATTACACACAATATATAATTACACAATATATTATATATAACTATGCCGGGCCGGTTTTGATAAATGCAGGAAGACAAGCAAGCGTCGAAGTATCAGGTTAAGGAGTTAAGCATGAAAAAAGTTTAGCGGCCTTCAGGCGACTTGGGGAACGACCAAACGACGACGACAACTCAAAAGTTTTAAATGAATAAGCGCACGTATGCATACCCCTCCCTTTTCTCCCTCTGGTCCCCCTTGCTCATTGGAGGGTCCGGCTTCTCACTCGTAAAATGCAAATCCGAGTAATGGACGTGCTTTGGTGCTTACGACGCTCGTTGAATGGGTAATAAAAGGTGGCTTAAGGCCGCCAACCGCCACACCATCAGCGGCACTCATGATGATAATCATGTCAAAGCTCTTCCAGGACTCTCCGATTATCGCTCCGATAACCTCACATCGTTATTTTTATTTAATTACCATTTACGACCCGCTCGACTTTAGGATCAGGGACGAAAGGCAATTCTCCGCTAACCTGTAATCGAATCAGTCATTTCAGACACGGCATCCACGCTCATGTACTTAAATGTCAAGAAATATTGCGGTCTTGCGGAAATCAATATTTCACTTTCTAGAACTTTTTATTGGGCACCCGTTTTCCGAGAACGCTAATGAATTATTGATCGATATCAACTTCCCTGTCAAAGATCCCAATGAACAGATGAGCCCGATCACTGAAGAAGCAGCTTAACATTTAACTGGTCGTCCTTCGATGACCGATGGGATCATCTTGCATCTTTAGAATTCGGTCATTTAATCGACAGACTTTTATGATAAGCCTTTTTTTATCCAATGGATAAATCAAATGAAAATAATTCCTAAATTTAAATTTAAGGTTTATAATAAGAACAATATGAACTTCAACCCTGAGCTGATGATAACATCTCATAAGCATGTTTGCAGGGAACAAGTGTCGAAGCTTACTGCACAGACCCCATCAACAGCATTCATCATGAAACCGAAATACGCATTAGCGCTGAGATCAAACAGTTGAAAGCCAATACGTTAATATTTATTTGAGGACAGATTTCAGAATAATATTTCAAATATTCATTGTATTATCTACATTTTCACAGTGGAACGAAATAATGTTTATAAGAAAACAAGATGTTCCTGCCTACTATCGTGAAAGCAGTGGCACACAAAGCTCCAGCATAGATCCACCATAGCTCCACCATAGACATCCAAAACCTGGAATAATTATTGACCTCTAAACATTTTCTACATATACAATTATAGCTATAGAATACAGAAAAATGTTTAAACATTTAGAATTAGAATAGACTTATCATGCACAAATCTATAAAGATAGAATTACATCAAAAGTAGAAAGTGGAGTAGCGTCAGATATAAAACTATTTTTAACATATTTTTGAATACTATGAATCCTAATGAAGCTTCTAGAGCATAGTGGAAAAAATGAAATATTTGTAGGATGAATTATATTTAATGAGGAAGATCAGGAAATGAGAGCCAAAATCTTCATATAGGGTAAATTTTGCAGCAGTAAGTCCCAGCTCTAGTTTTCCTAAATTGAAGTTGCTTGTGATACCACAAAATTCTATAGAATATATATTTGTTATGATTAATTATTGTTCTCAACCTATTTTTTATCATATATATTAACTGGGTTCTCCTGCAAAGATATAATATAATATTGTATATTCCATGTGAAAAAATGTTTTTAAAATCGCATGCGATTTTAAACGGAAATGATCAATTTAGAATTTTTACACAGGGAAAATAATTTTTTTTGTCGTGACAAATATTAACTGAGGGGGCACGGTAAAAGTTATGCATTTCGTACGGATGCCATGTGATTTTTACTTCTTGCAATGTAAGTAAAAAAAAATCGCATAAAAGCTGTAGCACTAAACCTAGACAAATCTTCTTTTACTCAACATTATATTATATTTCTGCTTTTCAAACTCTATTCTCCCTAAAGACAACACATCTAAGAGTTTGTTTAAGCCAAAATAACATTACATTAAGCACTTAAAACTTATTTGTAACCTCCACTTTTGACTTCCACCGAAACTCTAGTAGGCAAAATTTTTTTATTTTTATTGAAACGTATCAAAATTCTTAAAATAGAGTATAGCTTTGACATTTAAAAAAATGCCACATATGGAAGTTCGATTTAAAATTTCCATATATTGAAATTCTTTCTTTTAAAATGACACTTTTGGAAATTTACAAGAAGATTTCCATGTAGTGGTTTTTGAGAAAATTATGCATCTAATATTACTATTCAATGTGCAAAATTTCCGTATTTCAGAAATATCTTACACAAACTTAATAAGCATTTTTTTTTTAATTTTGAAATATTTACATTGGAAAAATAATGGTACGCTTTGGATCGAAAAATTGAATCAAAAGTATAAATTTCTTATGTTATTGAGCCTCTTCTTTAATTTTTTGTTACCATAATAAATTAAAAATGCCTTTAAATAATACGCTACGCCTGCATAAACTATTAAAATTCAATAAGCGGCTTGAGAGACAGGGGCTAAAAAAAATTGGATCTAAAATACAAAATCCTGTAAATCTATGAATTTTGAAAATGTTCAAAATCATTTTAATTATAATTTTCACTTATTTAGCATTAAATCTGAACATAGTTTCATCTAAATCGCTATAACTCCCTACAACTCTAATATTCAAGAAATGGATTGATACTTTATGAAGGATCTAAAATTCACTTCACATATTGTTATTTTAATTATAAATGTAAACATTAAATAAGGGTTTAATATTGTTCTGAAATACTGTTTGAGGAAAAGTTAATTAAATAATTAAAACTTTTTGATCTTTACCTATAAAGGTTGAATCCATTTCTATCAAAGATCCCGTCAAATATATTTAAAACGCCTAAACCTTCATAAAATACCTAAAAAAACTTTAGAAATCTCGTTAAATTCCGTAAAAACTTTTATTCTTCCGAATATTTTGTAGTAACAATAGGGGCATATAGATTTGAAATATGTGATATTTATTATTAATTTTTAATTATCATTATTAATAATTAATTAAAATAAACTAATGGTCCTATCGTAAAAACAAAAATATCGCACGATTCTCCTGAGAAATATCTCCAGGTGGTTTTTTAATTATGCCCCAAAAATGACTTTTTTAAATGATTACATTTTTATAGTTTTTCAGAATTTAATTAACAATCATGGAGAAGAAAAAAAAGCTAAATAATTGAATAAAATGTAGTATGGAGTTAATATATGCTAAAAATAAAATATAAATAATGCAAAATAGTTTAAACACTAATTTGATCCCCTCCACGTTCCTTCTGGCTAAGACAATAGTCCCAGATGTTTCTCAATTAAGGCAGAAAAAAATTTTTTCAAACAATTACAATGTTAACAGTGTTTTGGAATTTAATTAACAATTATTGAGAACAATTAAAAGTCAATTAATTAAACATAAGCTACGCTGAAATTAGTTTCTTCATCATTCATGAACTATATAATGTAATTGTTTAAAAAATGATTTTTTTTCCGAACCAAAAAACAACTGGGAATATTTCCAATATCAATTTAGAGGAAGCATTAGTTTTCCGATAGAATTTTTTCTTTTATTTATAAAATGGCACAAATCATGAATCTGTATGCTTAAAAAGGGTATGTAGAGAGAATAAAAAAAATAGTTGTTCATTAATTATTGACTAGTGACAATTATATTGAATTGCTAAATGATAAAATCTTCTGTTTGGGTATAGTTTTTTTCTTTTTTTATCTTTAAATATCGAAAATCTAAAATATGTTAATAGATTTTTAATTGTTAATTAATTTATTTATGAAACTTAATTAAAATTTTCGCAATGTTTCATAATAACGGGACTACATACAGAGTTATTTCTTGGTCATAATTTAAAAACTACCTGAATATATTTCTAAGCGGAATAAAGTAGTATCCTTGCTTTGAGATACGACCATTAGTTTATTTAAAATAATTAGCAAAAATTTCAAATCTGTATGCATAGTAAGGTGCTAGAAAAATAAATTCAAATTTATTTTTTTATTTTTATGCAAATTTTTGTCTACTTTCACTTCATGCAGTAATAGTGGAAGCACATTAAAAAATATAATTGTTTAACCAATGATTATTTATTTATTAACAATGATTATTGTTACTAAATAAAAGAGTAAACCAGGATATTGAGATGATAGAGAGGAAAGTTAGGAAAGAAGAATAATATAGTAAAGAAAGAAATGAATAGATATCATAATTTTTTCCTTTATTCATTAAGGAAAAAATAGTGAAGGTGTTAGGAATAATGAAAGATGGAAAGGTACCTTCTATAAATGAAAGTCCAAATTGTTTCCTTAAATATAAGGGGATAATACTAAAGAAAGGGTCATGGATAATGTGCAGTAGAGTATGGAGAGGAAAGGGTTGGTCAGAGTTAATAAATTAGGAGTAGAAGTACACATAGTGATGAAAGAGAAAGAGAAGGAGTTTAAAAATTATGGAAGGGTTAACGCTAATACCAACCTTTCATAATTTTTTAAAATTTCATATCGAACAGATTAAACAAATTTCAGGAAAAAGCATAGAGCCACAGAATGAGACATGGTTTAGAAAAGTAATGGGGTTGACGGACAACAAGTATATTCTGAATTATATAGTAAATAAAAGGTTTAAACAAAAACAATTCAAATTTTAAAGTTACGATGAAGACGGTGATACGTGAAGGCTCATTGAAAAGAATATCGGAGACATTTAGAAAGACAAAAAGAAGATATGAAGAGAAAAAAGTAAGGAGGAATTGGGATAGGAAAGAAAACATATATATACTGGCATACGCGGAATCCATATTTTTTATGGTAGAGGATGAAGTTACAGCTGGCTTGATTACATGAATGAAGAAATGTTTAAATATAAGAAAGTTTTCCATAAATGTAGAAAAGCAACGATAACGAGATTTAGAAAAAATGGGATAATGAAGTGGGACATGTAAGGGAGTAAAGTTAGAAGAAGTAAAGGACTTTAGATATTTGCAAAAAACCTTTAAAAAAAACGAAAATGATAGAGTTCATTTAAGAGACTGGATAACAAAGATGATTGAGTAATAAAACAGGTATAGAAATAGACAAAATATGGTTAAATGAAGATTGGAGAAAGAGAATGTGTTTAGTTGATACGCTGGTTTGATCGGTGTTAGGGTATATAGCAAAGATATGGGGATGAAAGGAAAGGAAGACAATTAGTTAATAAAACGGGAAAGAGGACATGGAAGTATTAGACGAAGCTAATGGAGAAAAAGGGAGAAAAGCTAGAGAAAAGTTTTTGAAGGAGATAGAAGAAAGAAGACAAAGCCTGATACAATTAACCAGATGGGAAAAGGAAAGTTATTTTTTTAGTGCTAAAGATAAATGAGAGATGACTGAAATAAGGCTATGAAGAATTAGAGAAAAGTGACAGGGAATGACAATTAATAGAAAGATGGGGAAGAGACAAGATGGGCCAGAATAACAACATTTAGATTGTGAAACAAGGTGAGGGAAAGGAATTAGTATAGGATAGAAAATATAAAAGAATATGTGGATTAAGGAATGAAACATTTATGCAAGCATTTATGGAAAGGATATAGAAGAGAAATGGAAGATAAAGGAAGCAAGCAGGATAATGTAGTCAGGATTTTAGAGAAGGATGGCTTGTTTGAGAAGAGGATGAGAAGGGATGTGCGAAAATGGAAAAATTGAGATATAAATGAAATAAAAGTGTAAGAAAAAGGAAACGGAATTCGCTTGGGTTGGAAGCATTAAAAAAAATGTATTTTTGTTATGGGAATTTCTTGTTAAACTTTATGGGTCTTACGAAACCGCTATACTTCATGAAGAAAAAATCGTTTTTATTTTTTGTAGCTTAAAAATAATTTGGAGACGATATGCATAAATATTAGAAGAAAAATTTACAATATTCTAATGCATAGCTTACTTCTGGGTAAGTAATGGACATTATCATAAAAGCTTCACGTAATTTTTCTGAAATTTCCGTAAAACTTTAAAAGCACCGAACGCGGTATACTAAAAATGTGAATAATTGATAATATAAATGCCCATAAATTATGCAAAAGAGATATAATAATAAAGAGAGGTCGTCTGTGACTTTTCATTAAGAGAATTGAGAGTGGTAAGTACCCTCGTTTATGACGTACTACCAAAAGGGGTTATTGTCCTAACGGTCGGATAAAATATGTTTTATTCATTAAATTCAATAGGTATTGAGTAGGTAATATAAAGCGACTTAGCCGGTATGTTATGAAGAATTTAATTATAAGTTTTTACGTGTTTGGTGATAAAGCAGTAGATCAAGAGAAGCAGTAAGACTGTCGGTCCATGGGACATCAAGATCTTATTCCCGAGGGGCAATTACGAACTGCATATATACCTTAGCGAAGGTTAGGGACTCACTTTGGCGTCAACAGCTTTTTCGAGTAGGCGGATGCCGGTCGAGTCATCTAATTACTTATACGTACGGAGACAAATATCCGAATAAAAAATCAGTTTCGTGGTGCGCACGAAGGAGGACAATGAATGCCTAAGTTATCATACAGAGCTCGATTTACCAGTTAAATAAATTTCAATCTTTCTCAATGGAGCCTGGAAATACATTATTCAAGGGAGCTAAAATTAGTCAAATCGGTAAAAATACAGTAGGTCATTCAGAAAACTTCAAAGTCAAGTCTTTCACAGATAGCATTGTTCAATCATTCAACATTCGTGGCGGTAATTTCACCTTGCGATGGAGGATTATCTTAATCAGTTTCTTTCTATAATAAAAAAATCGTTTATTTAATTAAAATTCTTACGTGGGATTTATTTCATCGAATTTTGAGAAATTTCTTCAAAATGTTTTCGTTTTTTAAAATATAAATTTAAAAAAAAAGAAATGTACAGCATTTTTAAAAACACAGAAAATGCTAGTTGCCAATATTATTTTAAAATTAACTCAACATTTTGTATTTTTTTATAAGCAAATTGCGCAAAAGAATGAGCTTTCGAAGAAATTTTTAATTTTTTTCAAAAAACGATCATTAACTTTCGACGAGTACTTAAATTACGTAAATCTAAAGTAAAAATAATTTGTAAAGGTATAGCTATCCATAAATTCCAGAGCCATACAGATTTATAACCCAATACAGGAAAATAAACATTTGTCTTCCACCCCAAACTTAAAAAGTTTTAAAAACATTCCTTGTTGGTCCTAGAAAGTTGCAAATTTGTCCAAATTTTCAGACAGAAGTTGGTGAATCTAGGGAAAATCTATTTTGTATAAGATTTAATTACTTTGATTCAAATTTCACTATTATTTTTTAAATTCGTAATCTCGGTTTCAAAATTCAATCATCTGGTGGAAAATTAAAATTATTTTCTATGTTCATATTTTTGGGTTGAAAATTAAACTTTTTGTGTAGAAAATTTTTCTTTTTGGCTTAAAAATAAGACAATTTGTCTGAAAACTGTTAACCAAAATCAAAACTTTTCCTCTAAGTAGATTATTTCAATAACAAAACACACGAATTTTTAACAAAATTGTTTAATTTTAAAGCCAAAAAGACGAATTATCTGCAAAAAATTTTTATTTGTGACCTGAAAATATGATTTTCCAGAACAAATTAAAATCCCTAACAAATATCTAGAGTCATGAATACGTATTTTAATTTTTAACTAAATATTTTAATTTCATAAGAAAATATGAGTTTTCACCAAAAAATTTCATTTTCAATTTAATAATTTTTATTAACCAGTTCTTTTAAGCAAAAAAAAAAAAATTCTACAAAACTGTTCAACTTTCCACACAAAAATATGAATTTAAAAAGAAATCATATTTGACCAGAAAATAGTTGACTTTTTAATTTGAATATTGAACCTTTACTTTAAATAGTCTAAATTTAACTAACAAAAATAAAATTTAGACCAAGAAGATTATTTCTCTAACAAAAAAGACGAATTTTCAACAAGAAATTCAAAAGTTGAATTTTAAGTCACATAGATGATTTTTTTAACCAGGATGATTAATTTTCTACCAAAAAGACGCATTTTTAACCAAAAATGCATTTTTGAACTACAGAAGATCAATTTTTAACAAAAAATGAAATTGTTAAATTTTTAGTTAAGGTAGTGCCAAAAATCAGGTATCTGGAAAAGAAGTGATCTATGATTTTTGAAAATTGAAATAATATTACCAGCCTTAATTAAAAAAATTAAAAAGCATTATTTTTAAAGAAAGCTATTTCAAACTGACAGAAAATAAACTCTTTAACAATATTTTTTGTAATTACATTTTTTCTTACTGTCGCTTTTTACCTTTTTTAAAAACTGGTTGAATACTAATAACTTTTACCTCATTTTTTTAGGGAAAACATGGCTAGTTGTTTAATATTATTGCCAAAAGCGAGATGCCCTATTTTTCAGGAAAAATTATTGGATTAATTAGAAAAGTTATTTATTTGTTAATAAAAAATAAGAATTAATAATATTAACAAAGGGATAGATATAGAATCTAGCATAAAGAAGTATAATATTTATTGAAAATTAAACTACTTTAACGGTAAATTTTATAACTGTAAATAAATGTCCTTGAATATACTACTGTGAGCAAGCTTAAATTTTGATCCTCTATTACCACATCGGGAGTGTAAATTTTGATCAAAGTTTCATTATTAATAATATTGAAAAAGAATTTTTTTAAATTGAAATTTGCAGGTTACCCGCAGAAGATTGAAGAGTTGTTACGTATGGAACAAAAATATTGAGGAGGTAAATTTCCAGATTTTTGACAATACTGCGATCTGAAAATTTCGCGATTTTTTATCCATGTTACACGGTAGTTATTTGTTAAAAAAATTGTTTTTCTATAAAAAATCATTTTAATATAGTTGTATAGAATAAAAAACTATAGTTGTAAAGAATGCTTCTCCTGAAAAAATGTAATCACTGAAATGAAAGTATTTTTTAAAATTGTTGAGAAACGACAGTAAACAAAAATTATTTATAAAAAATATTATTAAAAACAGTTTTAGTAAGCTTTTAGATTTTGTTATTAAAAAAAATCTTTTTTACGTAATAATACTTTGACAGGTCCTGAAAATCCTAGAAAAACTATTTTTTTCAGATATGAGTTTTGGGATGAGAACTACCTTAATGCAAATTGGTGAAAACTTTTCGGTATTTAACTTTAGTGAAAAAAAATTTTTTTGTTCTTATTATTTTAATTAGTATATTTCAAATCTTAGGATTTTATAAAATTTCTGTGAATTCTTCTGGAGGGGTCTGCAATACATTTTCACTAAATTTCGATATGCAATTTTGTCGTGAAAATTTCTTTTAAGAAATCTCTACGCAATCAGAAATACCGTTGTTAAAAATCATTCCATGAAATTGATTTAAATTAGAATTCTGTATAAAAATTTCGCATGGAGTTATTTCTTGAAATTTGACATTGGAGTTTCCCTGGGATTATTTATAAAAAATTTCTTCGCATAAAAATGGTTGAAATGCATCTAATTATTCAGAAATTCTTTTTAGAAATTCTTCATTAAATTGTCTATAAATCTTTCGGAAGCATTGTTTTCATCATCATTTAACACAAGTTTTTTTTCGAAATGTCCAATAAAATGTCCTAAAAATTTCAAACTGCTGCATTTTAAAAATATTTTTGGTTTTCAAATATCTTTTAGATCTACTAATCATCAAATGGTTCTGCAAACTGATCAGACACTTCGTGCAGTCATTCCAACCTTTATTCGTAAATCAGTTAATCAATCTATCGACCGGTCCATATGTGCATCTGTCACCATAACTGTCTGCTGAGTCATCGACGTGAGGCCCACTGTAACGTATTTTCTTGACGTCGAGATCAAGTACTCCTTCCACTTAAATTATATTAAACTTCATATTTCAATCATGACAGGTTCTCATACTATATGATCCAGAACATTGAGAACTGTCATTATAATTGCTAAAAATTTTGTAAAAAGAAAGTTTCCTTAAATTCCTTATTTCGGTCTCACAGTCCAATTTAAACAAACGAAAAAAACGATTGTAGTAGTTGAAAAATCGTTATATTTTCAACGTGTTAGCCCTCATTGCGGGCCTTCATCAGGAAAAAATTCCTTCTCTAAAATACAAAGTGTTTTTCTTATTTTATACAATCAGTTAAAAAACTATAATAACCAATTAGAAACAGGAAAACTTATTTTGTTTTTACCTGTCATTGAAGTACGTAGTCAGAAAAAACATTACATTTGGTTATAATAAAAAGTTATTATTTTTTGGGACCTCTATAAGAGAGGCACCAAAAACAAAAACAATTACATTTCGATTATAATGGATTAAAACATCATAAATATCAAGACGAATCAAAACAAGCCAATTGAACTGGAGTATGCATATAGATTTAAAAAATCTATGCATATAGATTCTGTCGAATTTTCAAATAGCCACATATGAAAATAGCTCGCCAAAGCTCAAAGGATTTAAAATTGTTAATTGAGTTTTGTTTTAAAAATTTTCTGTTGACACAATTAGATGCAATGTAAAATGCATTGACACATCTGGTTTATATTAATTACTTCAGTCTGAAGATTAACTGAAATTTTTTTATAAAGATAGATGTAAAAATACGACGCTTATATGTGTTTCGTTTCCTTGCTAAAATTCTAATGTTATTAAAATTAAAATAAAAAAAGTAATCAAAATCCCATGAGTGTTTAGACAAACCAGTGTTTATATTAGCAATTTCACTATCTCTCTTATGCTCAGTAGCTCTAGTTTTTAATCTTCTGCCAGTAAACAACACCTGATAAATTTAAAACTTTTTCTAAGTCCTTTTTATCTAAAAGAAAATCGTTTGAAGTGTCGTTATTTTTAAAGTAAATGTTAATATTGAATTTCTTCGAAGAACGTCTTATTCTTTCAAAAAAACCTTGGATGTAAGGTACCGTAATTTTTGAATATCCCTTATTATATTCTTCTAACCATGTTTTCTGTATATTATTTTTTTTAACTATTGTAAATTTCGTGCATACGTTCTTTTATAACACTTTCTATTAATGAAAGTGGATTAAAGTAACATTCAAATTATCTAAATTTTCTTTTCTGAATCTAAAATTACTTAATTTTATACATCTGTCTACTAAACCTTTAATTAAACCAATTTTTTGACTGCATAAACGGTGAGAATCAAAATTTATATACCGCCGAGAACGCGAAGGTTTCTGTTACCAGTTTTTTATCAAATCACCTGCCAACGTTCTTATAATACTCAAATCTAGATAATTTAGAGAATTATTATTTTCATTTCGTAAATGAACTGTATAGGATTATCAATGCTGTTGAAAATATTTACGACATCTCAAATTGTGCTGGTTGGTATGATTAAGAAAATATCATCCACATATCTTTTTTATATAATTAGTGTAAAATTTAATTTTTCTAATGCTCTCTTTTCAATATCTTCTAACACTAAATTAAAAACAATTGGTGAAAGAGGAGATCCCATCGGGCAACCAGACAGTTGTTTATAAAATTTATTGTTAAAGGAAAATATTGAATGATTGAAAACAGTTCTAATTGTTACCAAGATTTCGTTTTTTAAAATTTTTGTCCAGTTACGATGTAAATTTAATCTTTTTTCTAAGCAATCCAAAGCCAAATCTAACGGGATATTATCAAACATAGAGACAATGTCAAGAGAAACTAAAGAATGTGTTTTCGGTACTTTAATATTTTTTAGATTATCAATAAATTTCCAACTATTATGTTTCATATATATGTTTATTTAAATTGGAACGTAAGACCGAAATAAGGAATTTAAGGCAACTTTCTTTAAAATTTTTTTTGAATTCATATCGACGGTCGAAAAAAGAGGAGATTAAAAAAAACTGAAAGAAAGTGTCATGTGTTTAAAAAATAGGGTTTCGCAGCCTATTGGGAGTAAATACTTTGTTCAAACATTCTCATCACATAATTTCTCACCATTTCCCCTACTTTTTTCTGTGACATCTCCTTTTATCATTTTCTCTACTTCCCTCCCTTTACTACTTTCAACAAAAAAGAAACATTTTCTACTAAAAAAAAATCTTTTAACAAAATATATGATATTTTTATGAAATAGTTTAATTTTTAAGTTCAACAATATATAGGATACAGTTTCCATCAAAAATGGAATAATTATGTTTTTAGATAAAAAATTTGATAAAAAAATAACTTCGAACCAGAAAAAAGAACGCTCGTTTTCGTACGTTTGATGTATACACTTTAACTAAATTTTTTAAATATCATAAATATTATAACTTAAATCGAAAACTGTGATTTAAAGTTCTAAAGAATTACAGCCATAAATTGTAAATGACGATTTTTTCATTTGGATTTTAAAGGAGTTCCTAAAGAACCAACGGCTTTGAATTTGTGACCAATTAAAAAAACTTGACTAAGATAATTTGTAAATCTTTTTCAAATCTACTAAACACAGCGATTTAAACTTACGGACCTCTTAAAAACAAAAATTGCAAATTTTGGAAAATGATTCAACTTTTTGAACTTTTTTCTGATTAAGAATTCATATTTCTTAACCTTAACAATACATTTTTTTCCTGTTTTTGAAAGTTTTCGAAATGTTGAAAAGCATATAACTTTTTGAATTTTCATCGAATTTGAAAATGTCATAAAAATAATTTGCAAGTCTAATCGAAAAATTTAACTAAGGTAGGTTTTAAATATATTGGATACCCAGTGAAGAATTTAAATGAAATTTCCTAATCTATCGGAAAAATATTTTGTTTTATTTTTCTCAACATTTTCAAAATTTGAAAAGTACATAACTTTTCTAATTTTCATCGAAATTGAAAATTTTACTTGGATTATTTGCAAGGCTTCCACTCACGTACCAAAAATTTTGACAGCGATTTCTAAAATTTGACTCTGTGAGTTCCGAAACGTAAAGATCCGTTAAAACCCAGAGATCGAAAATTTGGACGATTACATTACACTCTCATGAATGAGAATGTAAAAACTCCTGCTTATCTAACATACAGGATAAAGTTTTTACCAAACATGAGATGGTTACGTTTAAAGAAAAAATAATTTCAATAAAAAAAAAAATTTCAACAACATTTTTAAGGTTTTAAGACAAGAAGACGAATTACCTGCAAAAATTGAATTTTCAACGAAAAAAGTGTGATCTTTTAAACAAATACTTTGAATACAAATACAAACAAATACAACCAAATCGTTGAGATTTAAAGTTAAAAACTTGAAATTTTTAAAAAATAATAGAATTTTTAACTTGAAAGTTCATTTAAAAACATATGATTGAATTATCAACTATAATAATTAATCATGAATAAAAAAAATTTCGGTTCACAAAGTAGTTCAACTTTAAATCATATGATCTTCTTATTAACCCAAAAAGATGAATGCTCAACGGGCATGTTTTAGTTCATATTTCAATAAAACCACTTCATTTTTAACAAAAAAGGATACATTTTTATATCAAAAAGTTGATTTTTCAATTAAGAAGGTAAAATTTTAAACAAATAGCTAAATTTATAATCAAAGATGGAATGATTAAATTTTAAAATAAAAAAAAATTTTAATAAAAAGAATGAATTTTCAACAAATTTGTTAAAGTTTCATCCAAAAAGATAAATTTCCATTCAAGAACATTAATTTTCCAATAAAAAGACGAATTTTTAACAAAATACGTGAAATTTCTACAAATTTTTTAAAAAGTTAAGAGAAAAAAATACATTTCTAAAAAAAGTTTGGATTTTCCTACCAAAAATGTGATTTTTAACCAAATAGTATAAGTCGCTACTAAATTAAGACTCCGGATTCTATAACCACGCATAAAATTTGTCTAGCCGCATCAGGCCGCTCGAGTTCGCCCCTGATGACTTAAAAATCCGTTTTCAAAAATAGCTCAATTGGTAAGAGCATCAGACCGGAAATATGAAGGTTCTGGGTTCGGATCCCAGCGGAGATAGAGACATTTTTTCACAATCTTAAAATTGATCAATATTTTAATAATATTGATATAGACCAGAAGACAAAAAAATTAACATCTAAAATTAATAATTTATTTTCAATATTTATAGATTTATTTGCGTAGGAACCAAATACAATGTTCTCTAAATTTTAAGAGATGTGTAATACTTTCCTAGCTAATCTTAAAAATGAATTGAAGATGCCCTCGCTTTTTGTTTACATTACGTTTATAATGTACGCCTATTTCAAGGATATTGGATAAAAACATGGTTGTATTGTAACGGGCTAAATAGCGCGGTGCAACCGGGCTCCGAAGTTATCGCCCCTCACGTGCTCGGTCAATGCTACTTGAATGAGCCTATTTTGTTGACGAATAATTCAATGAGGGTAAAACTTTTTAGAGAACTTAATTATATCCTACTAAGAATTTTTATTGCTGGAAGCTTGGGTTTACTCAAAATTCCCTCGATAAACGAAGCGTTTGAAAATTGTCTAACGTTATTTTGATACTGATTACCAAAAAGATTTATAACTTTTTTTATTTAACAAAATAAATCAATTTGAATAAAATTGAGTAAATTTTCGGAGCGAGTTTAAGTGAAAATATTTAGTAAATTTGCTGGTTTGAAAAATGGAGTTTTTTTATATTGTTTACAGTAACGGTAAAAGAGATAACTTTTTTGTCGAGAGAAAAAAGATGCGCTATGAAATTTTCTACAAAGTGATCTTTTAAAAAGTTAAATTTTCGAAAACTGATTTTCAAATCATCAGTCTCAATTGTTGAATTTTTAAGCCAAAAGATACATTTTAGAGCAATAACAAAAATTTTCTACCAAAAAATATGATTTTTTACCAAAATAGATAAATCTTCAATAACACAGTTATATTGCCAACCAAAGAGATAAATTTTCAACTAAAATGATCAATCTTCAATAAAAAATGTACCTTAAAAAAAGAATTTAATCTTTTATAGTGTTATTTGTAACCAGAAAGACGAATTTTCAAGAAAATAGAAAATAATTTCACTGATATATTTGTAAGCTTTACTGATTCATCATATAAAATAGCTTACTTTTATCCAGAATTCAGTTACTATTTTAAATTCGTAACATTTTTTAACCAATTCAAATTTAGAGATAACCAAACACTAATTTTTAAATACAAAAAATTTTAACTTTTTTTAAATTTCTTATTAACTTGAATTTTAACTAAATTTTGTTGTTTTCAAGGCTAAAAGACGAATTTTATACTAAAGAGGAACATTTTTTACCTGAAAATATGAATTTTAAACCAAAATGTTAATTATGAACAAAATAGTTGACTCTTCAATCAATAAGATAAACTTTTTGCTTAAAAGATAATTTCAAAATTTTATGATTTAACCAAATTGTTACATTTCCAAGCAAAGACATAATAAATAAATTAATATAATAAATAAATAAATTTAAACCAGAATTCATTCGAAAGATAAATTTTTAACAAAATCTTTGAATTCGCAACCAAAATCGATTAATTTTCAACTAAACGGTTGATATTTTAGCACAAACAAAAAGGTTTTTAACAGAAACAGTTGAAAAGGGGAGAATAATATAGGAAATAATTCTTTTAAATAAAACCTGACTAGTTAAAGGTTTTATAAAACCACTTTTAAACTCGAAAAGACGTATTACAAAATAAATAATATGATTTTTCAATCCACTGTTGAATTTTTTTGTAAAACCGAGAGATTTTTAATCAAAAAGTCGATCTAAAAAGACGAATTTTTTACCAAAAAGTACAAATGTTCAATATAACAGGTAATTTTGCAATGTATAGTCAAATTATCAACAAAATACATAACCAAAAAATTAATTTTTCAAAAAATAGTTAAAAAAATAAATTACACAAAAAAAACATGAATTTTCAACAACATTGTTAAGGTTTTAAGACAAAAAGACGAATTATCTGCAAAAAATTAAATTTTCAACATAAAAAGTGTGATCTTTCAACCAAACAGTTTAACTGTTCACCAAATCGTTGAAATTTTAAGTTAAAAAGTTGAAATTTCTAAAAAATAATAGAATTTTTAATTTAAAAGTTTATTTAAAAACAAATGTTTGAATTATCAACTACAATGATTAATTCTGAATAAAAAAATTGTTCGTTTACAAAGTAGTTCAACTTTAAATCATATGATCGTCGTCTCAACCAAAAAAGATGAATGCTCAAAGGACATGTAATAGTTACATTTGTAGGCAAACATGGAATCATTAAATTATTAGATGAAAATAATTTTTAATAAAAAGAATGAATTTTCGACAAATATGTTAAAGTTTCATCCAAAAAGATGAATTTTCAACCAAGAACATTAATTTTACAATAAGGAGACGAACTTTGAACAAAATACATGAATTTTCTACAGAATTTATTAAGACTTTAGAGAAAAAAATACATTTCTAGAAAAAAAGTTGGATTCTCCACCCAAAAATGTGATTTTTAACCAAATAGTATAAGTCGCTAGTAAAATGTTGAATTTTTAAGCTAAAAATATGAATTTTCAACACAAAAAAAAGAATTTTTAAGATAAAATTTCGTTTAAAAGCAAATAGTTACATTTTCAACTATAATTATGAATCCTTAATAAAAAAATAACTTAACAAAGTTCTTTAACCCAAAATGAAATCATCGACATTTTAACAAAAAAACATTAGTTGGCAATGAAGTATGTTCCTGTTAATATTTCAACAAGGCGTTTTTAACCAAAATGGATAAATTTTTAACCACAAAGTTGAACTCTAAACTAAAAAAGTTATATTTTTAACCAAATAGTAAAATTTTTTATTTCAAAAGATTTAGTTTTCGAGAAAACATGGACTAGTTAAATTTTTAGGTGGAAAAATTTATTTTTTATTGGCTAGTTTAATTTGTTATAAAAAATAAGAATTCTGAACCAAAAACATAATAGTGCCGTTTCAAAAAAAATTAATATTTACTCAAAAATATTGTTGACCTTTCATTTTAAATTTAAGTTCTACATTTTCTTTAAGTTCGTTACGTAATTTAAAAAAATGCTCCCACCCCCCTCTTGGTACCAACCTCAGTTTTTGGCCTCCCCTCCCCCCTCAAACTAGTAATGTAGTTTATGGAAAGTAGCAACTAGGCCACATTTTCTATTTCGACCACACAACTGCATAAAATAGTATGTAAACCATAAATATTTAGATTTTAAGTGTGATCATCCATTTTTCACCGTGTATAGAATCCTGCCTCTCAATTGCAGTTAAGTTAAGTGTTGTGAATAGTTTAAGCGAGCTTTTTAGACGTTTGTTAGAAAAGGATGATGATTACCAACTTGCTCTTAAAAGTTATGAGAATGAAGGGTAGAATGAAGGGATGAAGTGTTTCAGCTGAGCGAGGGGATGAAGTCAGGGCATGTGATGCCGAGGGATTAGAGGATGCATACTAACAAGAAAAGAGAGGGTTGTGCCACTATTGGTGACACGAGGGGACTCGTATCAGTTCCCTGGTTTCCAGGTGAAAAAATTGAGAGAGTGTTGACCCGAGTTCACTTTCCTTCCGGATAGGATCCCCAACTTATTGACTTCTCATCACCTACTACCATTCAATAATTATCACAACAGCCCGTGTAGAAATATAAATGGGAACTAGTCTGGATCCCGACCAGTTGACCCCACTTAAATTCGAGGGGCTAGTCGAGTCACTTGACTAGCCCTCGACCAGTAGCGTCACGGTAGATTAGTCGGGGGCTAGTCAGGTGACCCGACTTGTCCTAGTCCGGGCCAGATCGGGTACTAGCAGGGGTCATATGATAATGCAATTGTTCCGCAGCAATTAGTTTTAACGAATATTTCCAAAGACGGAGTGTTTATATCAACTGTGTTTTACTTTGCTACAATGCCTCATATTTCTGTGTTAGTATATCTGAAGAACCAACACTCGCAAAGTAGGCAGTCGTTATATACTCTGTCTTTGAAAAACATCGTGAAGACTATTTTCATCAAGAGATTCGTTTTTACTTTTTTCAAAGAATTTATTATGTGGCTAATACATGAGAACTATAATTACAAGAATTTAACTTTTTTATTTCAATCAATAATATAAACTTTCTTATTTTGTTCGTCACTGTCTTGGGAAAATGTTTACTCCTGAATGTTGAAAAGTCTTAATCGATTGACGGCATCTTTATAGTTTCCTAAAATATTTAATAATTTAATCGCTGCACAATCTCATTGTATAAAAGGATGATTTGAAATGAAATTATTGATTTATGGGTCGTACATAAATTACGCACATCTCTGAGAAACTCCTGCCCATATAATAAACTGTAAAAAAATATTTCTAGCCAGCCCCCCCCCCCCTACTTCTATTGTACGTAATTTTTAGTTTCCACAAATTTTTTGCTAGTGAAATGTTTAAATTGATTAATTTGTTTTAAACAAACAAAAGTATTTTCTACTACGACAGATGACTTTCTAACAAAATACTTAAATTTGTAGTCAAATAATTAAATTTCGAACATAATAGTTGCATTTTTAATCTAGGAAGATAAATTCCCAACAAAAAAGTGTCATTGTTTATTTTTCAGTAAAAAAGATGAAATTTATACAAAAAAAGAGAATTTTTAAACCAAGATTGCGAATTTTCACAAAATGAAAATTTTTCACTCTAAAAAGAAATAAAACTTAATCTAAATTGTTGAACTTTTCAAGCCAAAAAGACTTTCAAGCCTATTTCAATTAGAATAGATAAATTTTTTAATTAAAAATATATATTTAAAAAAAATGGTTGAGTTTCCGTCAAAGAAAATTCCAGTAGAGTTTTTTAGATCAATTAGGAGTTTTTTAACAAGAAATATCTTTCCACGAAAAAAATTCAATTTTCAGTCCCGCTTCGCTCGCAAGTTTGGGCGCGCCTATGGCGCGCGTATGTTGGGTCTCGCGCTCGGATATTTATACTTTATGCCCGGAATGTTTTCCCAATTATGTATTTTATTAATTAAGCAGAATTGATTGATACTTTGTCAAAAACCTCTTTTAAATACCATATTTGTATGCATATTTTAAATTATGCAAGAAATCCAGTGTAAACATTAAATTTCTTAAAGCTCTGTAGGCTTTCAGGTAGACATTCTCATCGAGGCCCTCGCGCTTCGCGCTCGATTTTGGACATACATTTTTGAATGTATATTAATTTTCTTAGCTCACTTTAATGCTATATAAAATTGAATTCAAAATAAAACACAAACGTCATATTATTTTGCATTCATCTGTATTCGCAGTTACCCTTAAAAAAGCAACATTTGT
>JAAAKG020150999.1:0-31410 GCA_010014905.2 Druon quercuslanigerum
GCCTGTTATTGGTGGTGCGATGGAGCGCATTTGAAGTTCTTCATGATTACGTCTTTAAATGTTATGTTTTCGAAAGTAGGGGGGGGGTGTAGCGTGTCACCAGCCCCCCCCCACCTTAACACTTGCAATAACTCCTTCAAGTTTAGTGTTTTTTAGAAGGGTTTTTGTTTTACTTACTTTTGCTTTTGTGGGGTCTTTTTTAAGTTTTTTATATGTATCGTCAGTTAGAAGGTGCGTGATTTTCTTATTATAGTTTTCTTTATTCATTATTACTGTTGCGCTGCTTTTATCTGCGGTTAATATTATAATTTCTTTATTCTTATTGAGTCCTTTAATTGCGCTTTTTTCCTGTTTTTTTAAGTTTAAGGAGGGCACTTGGGCTTGGCATAAAATGTTAGCTATCCTACGTCGTATGTCATTCTCTGTTTCAGGTAGAAGGGTATATATTGTGAATTCCAAATTACGGATTATAAGTTAGTTCTGAAGCCTCACTGAAAGTAATTTGTCAAATTTAATTTTTTGTTTTTGAGTCTAAAGATCTTTAATCCGTTGGGATTGGTCAAATGATATGCGGTCCAATGTAGAGCAAATGTCAAATCTGGGATTATTTGATTGTAATGGTTTTTTGGAGGTAGTGTGTAAGACAAATTTAATGTATTTTATTCTTTCTTTTAAGAGAAGCAAACTTGTTTTATGCAGAATTTATTTGAATTTTGATGTTTCCAAATTATTTTTTAATTGTAAGAATTTTGAAAAGATTTTGTTGTCCCTGCACCGTTTTAAAAAAAGCTAAAGATGTTAGTAGCTTACCTTGAGAAGTCCTGAGCTAACTAAATGTGTTGGTTTTAGTGAGGAAACTCTCCCCGTAAAGTTCTTTAATAATAGATTTAATACCTTCACGATGATTCATTCTGATAAAGGAGATATTTCGGGTTTCAATCGTGTATAAACCTACGAATTTTACCGACATTTCCTATTTTACGACGACCTATTTTACAATGTTTATTCAAAGCTAGAAATTTCATTAGTTTTTTTAAATATTTCACAAGGTTTATTTAGGTCAAAGTCAATTGTTAGTGTTACGCAAATTAAACGGTTCGTCTGTAATTTAGAATGGAGTATTCTGTAATGCCTAGAGCGGCTGCCAATATGTTTACCATATGGAATGGTAAATTTCTCTAGTATTGCAGTTCTATTTTATTTAAGGTCAGAGTAATGAGATCCGGTGAATTAAGAGTTTTAGTTATTACACAAAATATGGTGCTTTGTTACAATTAGAGCGGCATTCTCGTTATTTCGGATTTCGATTAGTCCAAGGTTAGATTGATAATAAATAGAGTATAGAACCCCTTTTTGTTTCTGATACAAAATGGAATAGTCGGGTATAAATAGAGAGGTTGTCTCGCTATTTCTTGCGATGTGAAGTTTAGGTTTAGTGTTTTTAAGAGATTATGAATAAACTATTTAATTCTTTTATTTGTCTTATACAATCATGTGCAGTTTAATTTGAAAAAAAAACTGCATCTTCCTTCTCTCTCTCCCTCACTAAGGAATTCTATGCATGACGAAGATTTGCAGGTATATTTTTTTATTATTAAATCACACCACTCTCCAAAAGATGTTGGGCTAGGTGGAGAGTGATTGACGAATGATCAAACCCACGCGATTTGTTTGGTGCTATCTCTTTTGGACGGAGTTAATCACACCTTACGCCAGCCGAGGGAATCCGTTTTATTGGCCAAAGGCCCGAAGGAGTCTCAAAATAATCCACATAAGTAGCAAAATTGCGCTGAATTTTCTCGTGGATGAATTTTCTACTGGAAAACAGCGCTCTAATATTTCTTAGAACAGTCTTCTGAAACAATGAAAAGACGGAAGAGCGATGGTCACTGCCGTTGCAATCCTTTAAATAAGAATAATCATTAGGTCACATCTGATCTAAGACAAATTTCTTTAAAACTTTAAGAAATTTACCCTAGCACATCAATTCATTCTCAAGTATGTGGATATTCCCCTTGCTTCCAACATCAATGCATCAATTTTTGAAAGCGACATATAATCTGAAAATAAAACGCGAGATTGTTTAAAAGTGATTATCCTCTGAACGATGAGAGTTTTCCTTCTCTGTCAATATCCAAATCTAAAAGATTATCAAATTATTCTGCTAACGCAAACCATGAGTAGGAAATGGAGATTCTTTAACAAAATAATTAAATAATTCGGGGGTTCTGAACTCCAGACTCGAAAAGCGAAACAGCTGGTAGTCGAAAATCGTATTTTTACATTTTTAAATCCAAAAATGGTAGATCTTTAGCCCATGAAACAGAAAGGTTGGTTAAAATTTTTACCTGATAGAAACAAATAGTCGTCTGATTCCCGGCAAGAAAGATTTTGTCTCAATTAAAAAAGTTTATGGCTCCCGTAAGCATATTCAGAAGAAATTAATTCTTTGCAATCTTTCGGAATCATACAGAAATTTAAAAAATCAGTACCCTGAGACTGAAGTTACTTTTTAAAAGTTCTCAGAAATCGCTAACGTGTACTCGCCAGAGCTAGTGGAACTCATAATGTTTATGTCGAATTTTAACTCTAATGCTTGATGCGGTGAAAATAAAAGAAGTCATCTTTGATACTCAGTCCCATATTGCAACACATCGTGACGCTATCAAAAAAACCTTATGAAGCAGTCCTAGTTCAGAATGCTACCTTGATGAATTTAAATCATGTCATAGTGTGAATGTTCTTAAATATCTTTTTGAATCGAGTTTTTCAGATACTCTATGATAATATTCTTCAGAAGGACTTGTGGAGCGTTGATATAAACAAATACTCATCCCTTTATAGGTAAGTAGCAGCTATTTTTCAAGCATTTAAAGAATAGCTTAGAAGAAGGTCTCCATGAATTTATTAGGACATCAGATTTCAAAAATAATTTTTTGGCATAAAAACAATATTGCATTGCTTACCCCACGCCAGCAATTGGGTTGTTTCCAAAGTCAGATATCATTTTTCCAATAAATGGATCATGTAGTATAGAAAATTCCAATTTTAAAAACGTTCATAAAATATTTTTGACATATTGTTTACTATTTTTAATTCAATGTTGCAATATGAATTTTTTTATCGCGATCTCTATTGGATGACCTCGTTGACATCAAAGGGGTCGGATTTTCCAGCATTCGTAGCTCATATGGCAGTGATTCTCAAATATCTTTTTCTGTGTCGCTGCTTTTGATTTGATTATATGCATTGTGCACATCGAACATAGACGTCACAAAATATTGTTTAAAAAAATGTTAAGGAAGGGTTTCGTAAAAGTCAATAGCGGAAATCTACAGAAAATTTAATATATTTCTTTTATGCATAAAGAATTAATTTAAAAAGTACTTAAATGTCGTCATGTTTCCTAACGATTCGTAAATATGTGCGGTTTTGAAATGTGTTGAAAGCGCACTACTGATTCTTATCCAAATATTAAAACAGGAGAACTTTTGGTTGAAGCTTAATCTGATTTAGTTAAAAATGTAACAATTTTCTTAAAACTTTCGTTTTTCGGGTTGAAAATAATGTTTTTAACTTAAAATTCAACTATTTGTTTACATAATCGTCCATATTGGTACATTTTCATAGATTGCAGGAAGTGTTACAATTTTGAACTATGAGTTTCTACTCATATTTTGCTTTGATTTCGGGGACAATGAGATTTAATATGCTTAAAAATAATATTTTCTCAATGTTGGAGATAAAATCCAATGTTTCTTTATTTTGAAGTTCAGGAACCTTAATAATCTCATGGAACATGTCCTTCACATAACGCGTGAACTAATAACAGATATTGAAACAATATAGAACAGTTCTTTTAATTAAATGATACTTTTGTCAAATGTTATTGATTTCGTCTTCTTTCGAATTTTTTTTTAAGTACATAAGATAAACATTTTTTAAGAGTACATCTTTAAAGATTTCTGGAAAGGGCACAGTTCTGAACTATTAACTTTTTCCTTAGTTTTCAAGATAAATGAGATTTTGAATCAATAAAATTTATATTTCTTTAATCTTAGATATAAAAAATAATTTTTCCTCAGTTTGAAGTTTCAGAAGCTTAATATTCTCATGCAACATGTTCTTAACTTAGAAAATAAACTAAAAACAGACATTTAAAGAAAATACAATTTATAGATTGTAGGATGGGCAACGATTGTGAACTATAAACTGGCATTCATATGTTAAATCGTTTTCAACAAAAATTATACTTTTTATAGCTAAAGATGATAACTATGGTATTTTTCTAAAAATCAGGCAGAAAGATTTTTTTTTCCTTAGCTTAAAATAACCGGGGGACAGTGCTTTTATTTAAATTAAACTACGGGATGGATGATCTTGAATCACTTGCTGTTTACATTTAATATTGTAAAATTTTTTATGATTTGGTTCTTGCTGCCTATGGGAGTTTCATCGATTTCCTTTTGACTTATTAAATCAACGGCTCCCGTGAACATGTTTATTTTCGCCCGTCTGGGAATGCCACAATGACGCGTATATATTCCACGAAGAATTGTATTATTACGCTCCAATATTGCTAGGATATCACCGGTCAATGTCGATAAAACATATCGCTCTTCAGTTGGCATTGATGCACGGCCATGATTGAATGTTCGCAATTCAATTGGTTTATCGACAGGGAAAATGTATCTGCGAATTTCAAATACCTGGTTCAAATTCGTGTGAGGGATAAGTCTAATAAAACTAAGTTCTCCGTAATTATATCCAAATATGTATGAAGGTCGATGCCTGTGACGAGCAGATCTGGACCTGACACGAAGAGAAGGCTCAGGAACAGGAGGAGATCTGACAAGAGAATTAGGACTGCTAAGAGGAGGAGATCTGGAATGAAAATTAGGTGGGCGAGGAGAAGGAGACCTGTGATGAGAATCAAAACATGCCCAGCGAGACCCAACAGGAAGAGGATCTCCATTAGGTAAGCAGTCAAACTGTGAACTCAAGTCTGTAACAAGAAACAGAGTATCAACTTTTT
The DNA here is from genome assembly GCA_010014905.2 of Druon quercuslanigerum. NCBI lineage: Eukaryota > Metazoa > Arthropoda > Insecta > Hymenoptera > Cynipidae > Druon > Druon quercuslanigerum. The sequence goes on from JAAAKG020150999.1 coordinate 5,036, forward strand.
TCAAGGTATATTCAACACGAAACAAGTACAGATACACTGGTATCGGAAAACTTTTAGTCATGTATGGAACATTTATGCGCGGCTGCAGGATGCGCAGCCGATTAAAGCGCGCATGCACTGTAACCATGGTGAATGGAGAAGAAGAAGCAGAGTATAATACAATCATGGTGGCAAGCGTCTAACTCATACTAGTGACAGTACAAATTTGTGAAATATTTTGAACTTGTAGCAGTGAAATACTTAAGTATTGTGACTTCAATAAGATTTAGTGCAATGAGGCATTTTTTCACAAAAAAGAAGACAGAAGCAACAGCAGAGGGGAAATTCTACACAAGCATCTGATTCGTAATAGTTTCAGAACACACTTGTGAAACATTTTGGAGTTTGAGCAGTTAAACAGTTAATTATTGTGAGTGGAATAAGATTCAGTGCAATTAGAAATTTTTCAATTCAATGTAGCATAAGTATAGTTTTAGATTATTCTAATAAAATATTTTACAAAAAAAATTCAGTGCTGATATTGGATTGCAGGCTGGGGAAAGTGTAAACCGAGTATGGGAAAAATACAAACAAGACGCATAAATTTATGCTCATAATACCTTTAGGTACACAATCGTATGTTGGTATTCACCGTAAGATAATTCTAAATGAAAAGTTAAAAATAACTGATATTGAACAATTTATCTTAGACTTGTATCAGTTACAGTAGAGTAAATAATTCAAAAGTAGACATTGAGCTTACTGATGTATGTATGCGTAACCTTATTTCTTCAGTTCTTTTTTTCTTTACTTGAGAATTATCGAGAAAAGTAAATCAGATACAGCAAGCGGTTTCTGCGCAGCGAATAGTAAAAACTTGAATGAGACTGAAAATTCTTGAAACATTACACTTATCTGAAACCACGCTATCCTAATATAAAAAATTAATCTCGTCCACCGAAACATTTGAAGAAAAGAAAGCTTTTGGATATATTTAGTTTTAGAAAGATACCTAATTTGACGGAAATTATAGTCGTGCTATTTTGTTTTAATACCCAAATAAAAAGAAAACATTCGGGGAGAATTGAGACAATCATCAACAAACGGACAATCAGCAACCAACTAAAATAATAGATAATTTAGTTTCTGTTAACAGTTTTTTTATTAGTCGGAACCCTACAGATCATTATCATAAATTCTAATCATCAGGTATATTCAAAAGTAAAAAAATTAATTTTACCTTCTTAAGTCAAAGAAATTGAGATTAGGAAATTGCTCAAGAATATGCTCGAATGGCGCGCAGCTGTATAATTAGCCTAATTTGAAAGACAAATCATGAGGTATTAGGAAAATCCTAAACGATAAAAGAATTTACTGGCGCAAGCTTGAAGTACTAAAGAATATCTATCAAGTTTTAAGAATTTAGGATTAGGTTTGACATTCTTCAGTAAATATTTAAATTAAATATATTGATGGTACTTTATTTGTTGTCACCATCATTTTTCTTGTTCGTGATACTATCTCAAGCAATAGTCTGTTAACACTGTTCGATACAGTCTAGTCCAATTCCTTTGAATCTTTCTATGATCGAAAAGCTTTATTATTCTTTTTGTTGGAAGTCTACCGAAAAGGAACAGAAATTTTGTTCGAACTCTTATAAAACCAAAAATTTTGAAATTAGAAAAATGCAGGCTTTCGATAAAGTATCTTTATTTTTTTAAATAGTAGCATGTTTCCGATCAGGCATCCTAGAACTCTAAAGAAGAATTTGTTCCAAATTATGTACTTTTCAAATTTTCTAACTTTAATTGTAAAGCCCCAGTAAGGATGCTCCGTGTGCAAATGCGAATCCCGTATAAAAAGAAACACTTTTTGATTGAAAAAAACTAGCAACTGAGATAGAATGCAGATTAAGTTGGTTAAATTCTTATTTGTGTATAGCTTAAAAATGTATTACAAATGATAGATGTATTATATTATTATATTTACCAATAGAATCGAAGATAGTCGTCAGGAATAATACGAGAGTATAAAACATCTTCATATTTTCTAATTATATGAAAAATTATCAGTGTGCATCAATTAAGAATTTTATTAACAATGTAACTAATAAATATTTTAGTGCTTTGTTAGCATTTGCATGGAAAATTCTACAGACGTTATCTTAAAAATAATAAGAGTAATCCTTGCCCTTCGTATATGTTTGCATTTCATCAGTGTCAGTATTAGAAAAAAAAATAGATAATGAAACTTAGAAAACTGATGTCACGATTTATTCAACCATATTATTCACATACTATATTATTTTAAAAATTATTAAAAAGTATGAATTTTCTAAAATCTTTTTAAAAACAAACCTCCCATTAACGTAAAGCAAGGATATTTGCCCACTAATAAATTCCATAATTCGCTTCAATTTCGTATGACATTTTCAACTCACGAAATCCCATAAATAAATCATGATTTGAATATTTATAAAGTTCATTTAAAACCTAAAAACTTATAAATTTTACTCGTATTAGATGCTGCCAAGTTTTTTCCTGCAATAATAAAGATTTTGTGTTAAAAGTTGGGGGAATGATAGAGAACATTCTTACGGAAGTCCCAGAAATCTTCGTTTGTGGAATAGTTAAAAAAAGTTAATTTTTCAGAATTTGATTAATGTGGGTGCATTTTGAGGTTATATCTGTTTTAATTGTTCCAAGCTTTGTTTCCAAACTACAAAATATTTTTGGCCGAAAATTTGGGACACACGAAAAAATATAGTAACTAAATTTCTAGGTCTAATCATTTTCGTAGACAATTAAAAAACTTTATTTCACAAAAAATTTCTAAGTGGCTACCGACATCATTGGTATGGCAGAGACCTACATTATAGAAACGGCAGATAACTGAAAACCGATCCAAAATTGTTAAAAATGATTGCAATTTTAATATACATTTAATATACATTTGTATATTAAATTCCAGATCTCAGTATACAGTAATTTTCAATTATAAATAATAAAACATAACATTTTTTTCTAAATAAACATAAATGACACTGACCTTGTAACACGCACTTTTACCGTATATTCCATATTAAACACAGAAAAGCGCGTAAAAAGACGGTCAGTCACCGCTGAACGCGTTTCGCGAGCCCCACTCAGTCGAGGCGAAAGCCGTGTGAGTGAAAGCGGCCAATGGGATGGACCGTCGGTCCCCGCCGCGGAGCCTTCCACTTCCATTCAGCACTCGCTGAGGTGGGAAGGCGCCCATAAAAGTCGGCGCACGAGAGCGATGAGAGACCAGCGCCGGGTAACTGGCAGAACCATCCTCCAAGACCTTGGAGCGACTTTATGATCCACCAGATTTTTGGTAGGTTCCTTGAATCCCATCAGCTTGCTGATTTTACTCTCGCCTAAATATCCACCAGTTTTCTGGTCGGCGGCTTCAAAACAAAAATTCATTAAAATTTTCCTAACTCCTCAATCCTCCTAGTTCTACTAGAAGTAAGTACAAAAACACTCGGTTTCTAGGCGACGCGTTTGGCATCAACCAGGAATTCCTTTTTTTTATAAACGGTTGAAACTCGATTTATTTATTTTATTTTCATTCTTTTTTAGTGTATCGAAATTCGAGTTCTCGTTCCGATAGCGCCCGACGGCACAGGGGCCGCATGCGCAAAATACGGAAATGAAAATCGAAGGGCATTATTTCCGGGGAACTCGCGGAATGTCTCCGGGTCAAGGCAGAAGACGTGGCCCAACAGTGGACGATCGTATCAACAGATCGAATAAATCGCGAGAACATCCCGACTTCGGAACGGAAAGCTCCAACCTCACCGCGATCTAAAGCTCGGCAACTCAGAGTAGCACATTCACCACAATTGACGGAATGGGAGACTTTGCTAGATCATCATTCATTCATCCCGGAAAATGAACGTGGGGATCTGACGAGACATTTTCAAATCAAGAAGATTAGGGCTTTCAATGAGCGATCCGTATTAAAAGGTGATCATAATAATAATAACGTACGATTCTTTGAACAATCGCGACAGCAGTTCAATCACTCCGTAGCAAGTAGCGAAAGAACTATCAACAAAACTCGGACCGCAATAGATAACCTTCTGTTAGGATACGCGTAATTTTAGTTTAGGATCTCAATAAATGTACGCTTGTAATACTTGTCCAAAGATACTATGAGACGAATAAATACAATAAAGTTATAGAGAACCAATGTTAAATAGGCGACTTCTATATATTATAATAAATAGCCATTATTTGTGAACGATATGCTGTGTCCGCACTCCACCACATCATAACCTATCTCGTCTTAGATGTCGACAGTAAGAACTCCCTCCAGGGGACGCAATCGTTCTCGCCCTCGCGACTCATCCTCCGGTCACCATCCGGAGCGCCAGCACGACGGCGATGAACCAAATTTTAATGAAAGGAATAATTCTTGCCATCAGGATTATCCCCAATCTATGCAAACTAGTTGCAACCTTGAAATAGAAAAGTTGAAATAATAAAATAATTATGAAACCTAACCCCCAAGCATCTGTTCTCACGTTACAACACTAACATTAAAAGTGAATTTTATAAAAAAGTTTACTTATACGTTGTACTTTAATTATAAATAAATAATTAGTCGACGAATTTAAGGTTATTACTTTATTTTTTAATATTTGTCCACATGTATATTAAATTTCCATTATCTTGTTTTATAAGTTTAACCACAAAATAGTGTACATGCGTAAAAATTTTTGTTTAGCAGAAAAATTTTTTTTGTAGAAGGTATTTTGTAGCTTGTTTTTTGCTACAACATTCACCTACTGGGCTGGATTGAAGTATATGGTGGAGGGAACTACATCTTGCGGTAGGATCCAAACAACCAGAACTTTGGTAAAAGTAACATATCGAAATTCCCAGAGATACTGATTTAGGGATAGAACTTCTCAGAAATGAAAAAGCACATTTTTGTTTCAGGCTTGAAATTTTTATAGCTAGACAGTGGGAATACAAAGCCACCAATTAGAGTGTGTGCGAATCTGTGCCGGTAATCGCTAGTTATAGAATCGAATTAGAATGGCGAGCTTGTGATACCATACCCTGCAGATAAAGAAAAATTGGTTTCTAGGAAAATTTTCGTCCGTAGCCAGGCAATTAAGAAACAGCAGTTGGTCACAGGAAAGTCTGGAGAAAAGATTGGAAAGAGAAGACGCTTCAGAGAATCTTGCTTCGAGAAAACAGTTTCCAAATAATACATCTGACTTGTATAGATTTAAAAAGTCTCCTCATAATTGAGCATAGTTGAGCATAGTTGAGCCTCGCAACCATCACAACCAGCAACTACATGAGCTCATGAATTGTAAGCCAAGCTGGTGGATGGAGGTATTTACAGGAGTGCACATTTTAATAATAGGTCAAATTGCGCATGTGCCTTATATTTTGTGAGGTTTAGAAAATTGATTTGATCCGTTCAAAGAAATAGTAAAAGAAAGGACCGTGCATCATTTTAAGGTGGTTATCTCTTTATCGACGTTTCTATTTTGCAATTCAAGGTAATTTTAAGTAAATTAATCATATTTTAAATTTATGTTTAAGTAGACGTCTTGTCGTAATTAAAAGTGTAAGGACAAAATACAAAATTGTTAAGCGCAGTGCTTTAAGATATGGAAATAATCAACAAAGTTTAGTCAAATTATTCGGTTTTGCTCAGCAGTTGGAATCCCAATCGACATAATGTTTAAACTTCAAGGGAATAGTAAATTACTAATTAAGGTTTTGTGAAGTAAAAGTGTAAATCTTGTGTGTAAAAATATATATTATAAGAATTATCATAATATTTACATTTCGCATTTAAAGTTTGTTGATTTGTTAAGACATGATTCTCCTACAAGAATAAGAATATTCCAGAAGATAATGTTTGGATGATTCATTTTTGTGTTTGCTTACAGAGATTCAGGCGGGATCTTGTTATTTTTGCAGGAACATATATCATGTTCTTTCTCTTTAAATACATAGCCAGTTTTCTATTATCTTTATATCTCTTGAAATTATATCTAATCTATATAAGGACTATATCTATATAAGGACGTCCTCTTTTCTGTTTGACGGTAATATTTCTTGATGTATCACCGACCTCGTTTTTCGAGTTGCTTATTATCCATATCAGTGTAACTTTATACCAGAGAATGTTCTTATTTTCTCTAAATCTCTCTGCTGCTCATTTTGCACAATCTTTGTTTTGACTGATGATAGTGCACCGACTCGCTCGTACATGCTAAGCACCCTCTCTACTTGTAACTCTCCCTATTTGAGACGCGCGCGTCTAGATGGCACCGTCGGGTTTTAAATACCTTTTATACATTGCTTTGAAAATTATTTCCCGGATATATTTATGTGCAGTTTAATATTTAAGCATGCTACTTTTTCAAAGCCTTCATTTACATTTAGAGTTTAATTAAATTTGTCAATAATTAAAGAAAATGAACCAGGGTGTCACTCACTGGTCACTTGTCACTGACTGGTGTCTTTACCTTGTCTGAAAATGCATTCATCTTTTCTGGATCGTGTTCGCAGCGTACGAAGTATATTCAAATAAATGAACTGAAAAAAATGGTTTAATACCTTCAAATTTTTAGATACAGTAACTAAAAATTATTTCGTTAAGCTCCTTCGGCCTTAACGAACATATTCTCGGCACGCATCTCGTACTTTGCATGGATTCTTTTCCAAACTGTAAATTTTTCTACATTATCTTCAGCGCTATTATATGAAATTTATATTATATATACTTACTTACCTTGGTATTTTCAGTTCAGATATTGCAAAATAAATTAAAAATTTTATTTCTCATGAATAGTGTCCTATTTAATTTTTTATTTTGAATTATATTTTATTCTCGGCTAAAATATTTAATCTACATAATAAGAATGAAAAAAAATTTTTTTTGAATAAGAATAACTTTTAAACAACATTTTTTCTAACTAAAATCATTATTCTTCAATAAAAATTGTATTCTTCACAAAGAAGTAGATTCTTAACAAAATAAGTGAATTTTTTAAAGGAATTTTTAACCTAGGGCTTAAATTTTCAACCAAAGAAATACAGTTTTCAACACAAAAAATGAAAGATTAATTTGCAAAAAAGGAGAATTTTCAACTAAAAAGGTTACTTAGTAATCAAGAAGGTATATTCTGTCATGAAAGACGAAGTTTTAACAAAATACAGACATTTTTAACCAAATAAATAAATTTTCATATAAAGCCCAAGCAGATGAATTTTTAACCAAAAAGATTAAATTTTTGTAAAAAATAAACATTTTTAGCAAAAAATGAAATAGTTTAATTTTCAAATAAAAATGTTCTTCTTGCAATTAAAACAAAATAATTTTTAATCATTTTAAGTGTGGTAAATCGTGAAGTCACCGTCCAGAATCCCAATACCTGTATTAGAGCGTTTGTAAACCAAAAATTCTGCAAAAGGAACTCGCGGAATTAATGGATGTCAAGGAATTCACGGAATTCAAGGAATCTACGGAATTCAAGAAATTCACGGAATTCAAGGAATCCACGGAATTCAAGGAATTCACGGAATTCAAGGAATTCACGGAATTCAAGGAATTCACGGAATTTAAGGAATTCACGGAATTCAAGGAATTCACGGAATGCAAGCAATTCACGGAATTCAAGCAATTTGCGGAATGCAAGCAATTTACGGAATTCACGGAATTCAAGCAATTCAAGGAATTCACGAAATTCATGAGATTCATAAAATTCAATGAATTCATAAAAATTACGGAATTCATGGAATTCAAGTAATACATAGAATTAAAATAATTTGCGGAATTCATACAATTAAAGGAATTCCCGTAATTTATAAAATTCACGGAAGTAGAGGATTTCAAGGAATTAATTAAAATCAAGAAATTTATAGAACGAAATCGATGGTAATCATGGAACTTATAGTATTCTCGGTATTAATTAAATTCAAGGAATTCACGAAATTAATGAATTTCACGGAATTAAATGAATTTAAAGAATCAGACGGAATCAAAAGAAATTCACGGAATCAAAAAAATTCAAGAAGGTCTCGGAATTTATGGAATGGAAGGCATTTATGGAATTCTAAGATTTCTTTTAAGATGATGATTCTTCTAGGATTCTAAGATGCATTTCGTGAATTGCTTTAGTTTCGGAAATTCCGTGAATTTCACGAATACCATGAATTCATTGAATCTCGCGAATTCTTTTAATACCGTGCATTCCATTAATTCCGATTTTTACTTGAATTTCATAAATTTCCGGAATTCTGTGACTGCCATATACTATTTCAATTCTATAAATTCTTCGAATTTTGTAAATTCTTAAAATTCCGTAAACGCCTTTAAATTTGACGAATTCCATGAATTCTTTGAATCTCGTGAAGTTTATAAATTCTGAAAGTTCCATGAATTCTATGAAAAAATCCGTGAATTCTGGGATAAATATGAATTCCATGAGTCCCGTAAATTTAGAGAATTCCTTAGATTCCGCTTTAAAACTTGTCGAGATATCCAGTCGTAAGTATGAACCAGAAGTTTTACTGGCTACTGGACTGGTATTGTAAAATTCCAATACATGTGGGGTACCATTCCAATTCCAGAATTTGAAAACTACAACATTATCTATTGTAGCGTTACCTTACATTTTGGAAATAAACTTCTAAAACATGTAGTTGAAGTTTCCCACAGAAACTTTTAACAGGGTATACATTTTAAATTTCGATTTTATTAAGGCGTTTTCTACACTTTACCGAAAAATACTATTTCGTTAAACATAAAAAAAAATCATTTTGGCGTCTTGTCTATTTATTGTATCTAGAATGTTTTCGTGAAAAACTTGACCTATTGCGTTTCTAAGATTGACTTTTCATGGCTAAACCACAAATATTGGAAGTAGAAGGTTGGCTAATGAACCTGATCTATCTTTTTTTACCACAAACCAGCGTGGAAATGGAAATTCGAATAAGACAATTTCTTCGAAAGTTATCGCTTTGTCAGACATCAGACTGACAGACCGACCGTCAAACCGTAATCGACGTCTGCATCTAAAGAGTAAATGATGACGCAAATTGTGATAACAGCTCAAATGAATTTATTGACTGAAATTTATTACCTGCAACTGACTGTGATGAAATGTAAATATTATGTATGATGATGTCTGGAAGATTTATTAAGCGTAATCTACCAAAGCACTAGAATATTCATCATTTACAGTGTTAATCCAGTTCTTCAATAACTTTATGCGGTTTTTTCCAAGTGGTAAAGATGAATATGTGCTATACTCTCGTCATATCCTTTACTGTTATCCTAAATTCGATAGGTAAATAATCATCTATCATTTTGTCTAAATATTTTAAGCTATACGCTAATCAGAATTAGTCTATTAATTACGCATTCTCTTAAAAAGTCCTATTTCATTTCAAACTTGATTGGAATGTATGCGAAATTAAAAAGTGGAATTCGAAATGTGTACCTAATAATACGCAATTTAAACCCATATTACACGTTTTACGTATTTTAAGGGTACTCCTGCTTTTAAATACGGGAACTATATTAAAGTCTTCGGAATTTAAAAAAAACTTTTTCATGAATTCGGTCTTCGAAATAGGAATGAATGACAGCGTATATTTGTTCTGTACCCTCAATTGTGGTACAATTTATTAATCTTCCGCCTAAAAGTGCTTCTTCTGCTTTGTTTTCATCGTTATTGCAGAATTCGAAATGAAAGTCTTTGAAAATGTCCTTTAGCACAGTCATACATTTCTTTAGCATTTGCAATCTGATTGTCCTACGGACGCTGCAGTTTTATTTTAGTAACCACCCTTTTAAAAGTGCCACCAATGCTGTCAAAAGCACTTTTGCCATGTGCAGTTGCATAGAATATTCATTCCGCTTTATATTCGAGATATTGCTCGTGGAATGCTTACCTTGAGAACCATCTTGAAAATCAATCTAATGGGTTTCAGCAAAGTCTAGTTAAACAAGAATTGGACCCCCTAATAACTTATACTTCACGCTAATGATATACACACTTTTTCTTTGGCAATATAATCATATAAAAGAAGTCGTTTCATATCTTTGTTGAAGCTGTAAATAAATTTATCTGCTTGGGCTAGAACAGTTTCGAAATCTGATTGATCCACGTTTAACCACTGTTCAACTTTCATATGTTCAATACAACTTTTGATGCAGGTTCTTTCTAAAAGAAGTTTAAGGTTCTCATTGCTGCGACATTCATTGAAATAACACTATCTTTGTATAGGATTACAAATTGACTGGGCTATCTAATGCTTGATGGTTTGAAATGGTAGAGAATTAGCTTTAGCCAACTGTTTTATATTCCCACAAATAAACATTATTTTAGTGTTCTGATGAGGAATGCAGACGCAAATGTTGTGAATACCACTTCATTCTGCAAACATTAAACATCGAATTGCATCCTCATAAATATAAAAGGTTTTAAACGTTTATTTTCTCATCGTGTAGTTTTATCGATACACAATCGTTTTTCCCTGGCATTATACGAATATTATCATAATTGTTATAAAAATCTTTTACGCACAAAATCCTTTGTTCTGACAAAGTTTTTCCCGTTTGTGTTTCTAATGATGATGGAAAACTCTTTTGAATTAATTCACTTTTTAGCTGTGCAAGCTATGTGATAAGAAAAATAAAAAACGGATTGACATTCTCTGATTCTCCAGCTAAATGGTCAAAATTGTAATTTGTCTTGTTTTGCTTAATTCAGCGTTTTCAAAATGTTCCTTCAAATGAACTGCAATTTCGCCATTTCCAAGAGCACGATTTTCATCGAAAATTTTGCACCCTATCGTTTTACATACTTACTTCAAGATACCTTGCTTTTGTATCTAAGTTTTTTACTCCAGAATAATGCTCGTTTATTCTGCGAGAATTCGTACATAGGCATTTAGATAGAAAGCGGCTCTCTTTTTTTTCTAGATAAAAAATGCAGTGTCACTTTTAGATAAAATATTACTGTTGAAATCCATATCAATTTTATTTGAAAACTTATTTTTGTGAATTTCGTTGACGTGGGGATCATAATCTCTAGAATTATCAGAAGACGGAGTTTGTTCTTGCGAAAAATTCTTGCGGCAACTATTATAAATAGATTGGTCGCGAGTGAGGATCGGGTCACAGAACTTTTTTTTTGAGGAAAAAATATTTGTTAGGGTTAAATTCTGTAAACAAGAACTTTCATCATCCTTCAAAATCTTTTTAGATTTCTCTATATCTCATAAAATCTTTAAAAAACTTTGGAATTCTTGTGAATTCATATAAACTCATTTACTTTTTCTAATTTCACTCAAATTATTTGAAATATTTTACGCTTTATAAACCTATTTATTATCTTCTATACGTACCTCTCTTTTATTACTTCTCAAATCATCTGCTACAACTTTAGCCCTTTCCTGATCTTTATTCTTACACATCTCTCACTCTTCACAGTTCCCTCTTTTTAGTTCCTGTAATTCCTTCTCACCTTCCTGTTCATGTTTTTACAGTCCCTATTCCACCATGGTTTCACAATTCCTTCATTCTTCTTTTTAAATACCCTCCTTAGCTCAAATCCTTTCTCATTCTGTTTCACATCCTCACATATAACTTCTACCGACTTCTCTTTAAATCCTACCTTTCCTAACTGCTCCCGATATTTCAAAGTCATCTAAATTCTATCCTCCTTTCTACTGACAATCTCTTCGAATTCTTCCAACCTTAACTATTCATGATAACAATATCTATCACCGATACAGCCCCATCTTACTAACTATTTTACCATACCATTAGCCATCGCATAGCCTCTATCACCCATCTAGTCCCTTAAAGCCGCCTTCTCCTTATTTATTATCTGATTCTGCGATTTCTAGTCAAAATGCGTATGGAGATGACATAGGGTTGTCGAAAAAAAGCGAGGAGGCCCTAAATAAGATAATGAAAAGTTTAAGGAGCTACCCGGATAAGAATAGTTCAGCTGTTAATGAGAAGTCAAAGATTATGGTGTTTAGGAAAAATATGTGGAAGGGATTAGGGAGGGAAATGTAAATGGAAAGGAAAGACGGTGCATGAGGTGAAAGAGTTTGTGCCCCTGTGCTAAATAATTCTGAGGAATGAGGAATTCGATGCTGATATAAAAGAGAGAATTAAGGGGCAAATATTGTGATGACGAAAATAAGTTGCTTCAAGATGATCTTAGAAGAAGAATGCAATTGTTCATCTCGCTAGTGAAGAGTATTCTAAAATTATAAAGAGTACAGTTCTTACAGTGAAAGGAAAGTAAGTAGATAAATAGGATACAGAAGACATATGTAAAGTGGACACTAGGGTTTGTGAGAAATATACCTAATAATATTGATATGAGGGAGACGGGGTAAACGCGTTTAGGGATTCTGAAAGGGAATCGGTCGTGGAAGTATCAGGTGGTCAATTAAAACGAAATAGAGATAGAGAGAGAGACAGACAGAGATTCCAGGTTTGATAAAAACTAGGGGCGAATTATCCAGGGGAGAGAGCACAATATTTGTGTGAAAAAAGAATTATATGAATCAGAGACTTACAGCGAGGATGAGACGTAACCCTATAAGGTTTTAATAGTTTCTGGGTTCCTAGGAATAAGATAATGTGTTAATTGTTTGGGAGGGGGTATGAAATGGTCGAACAATAATTGGAGAAATGCGAGAATGTGGAAAGAAGTGGGATAAGTATGGAAATATCAATGCATGTAAGAGGGAGCAAAGGGGCAGTAGTATGTATGAAGGGGGCGCTTGGTAAGATGGACAAGAACACAAAGAAGATAAATAGTAAAAAAAAGTTTGTAAATAGAAAAGAAAGTCTATATAAGTTAATACAGGAATGCTTACGATGCCGGCGTCAAAGTTTGCGCAAAACGAACAACGCCAACTCACTAGACATTTCAGCCAATGATATTCTCCTTGTCATCCACATTATTACCGACATCGGTTGAAAGTTCTAGTGACCAGGAATTTTTTGTTTTACATGTAGTAATAATGCTCCGATGGAATTTGACCCTCCGGAATCTACTTCATAAATATAATAACAAAATATGCTGAAATTTTCATAGAACCTTCATACTTTGCCCTTTTACGTTTTCCTAGTTTAGAAAAATCTTTAAAAAATTACTTCATGCTTATAATATATTAGGAAAAAATTAAAACTGGGTTTCTTGTTGCAGATGTGACTTTACAGTTTGAATGCTTACCTAATGGTGATCCTCTTCCTGGGTTTCCTCGCTACGCATCTTCTTATCCTCGTAACCGCATTGTACTTGCTGATGCAGCTCATTCTCTAGGTAGACCTGCTTCTGATGACGAGCCACCTCTTCGTGATAGGTCCAGGCCTCCTTCTTTCAAACGTCAATCTTCACTCATATTTGGATATGAACTTAAAGAAAATAGCTCTGTTCAGCTTATTTCCAAATTGAATCCGCACCGGGTATTTGAAATTCGCAGATACACTTTTCCTCCTAATAAACCAATTGAATTGAAAGTAGTATATGGCGCCTCTGCACCCATGCCAACGGAAGAGCAAAATGTTCTAACAACATACACTGGTGACATATTGGCGATGTTGATGCGTAATAATAAAATGCTTCGTGGAATATATACGCGTGTTGAAAACATTCCAAAAAGGGCAAAAATAAACATGTACAGCGGTGCAGTTACTAGATTGAATCAAGAGGAAATTAACGAAACTCCCCTAGGCCACAAATTCCCAATCTCAAAGATTTTTAAAGTTGTACAAGTAAACAGCAAGTAAACCAAAACCCTCTACGCCATAAGTAAATTTAGGAAAATGTAAAAGTAATTTGTAATATTTCTTTTGAATCCAAGTGGAGTTTAACTTTAGCCTTTCTGTTTTTCTAACCGTATGACGCCGCTTCACGTACTTTTATTTTTGTTTTTTTGTGGACCATTTGGCTACTTGTTTTTTCAATAAAATGCGGCAGTTTGACCCATAAGCAATAAATAATAATTTTTAGAAATAAATAAAAATACAAAAATCTATGGCCTATTCTTGTTCTATATCTAGATTTATAATTCAATTTATAATAATTATTATTGCACGTAACATGTGTATTGAAATAAATATGTTATACTTTGCAAATAATAAATAACCAAAGAAAATATATCGCAGGGCACAAAATTTAATCCTGAAGTGTATTTTAATGAAAATTTTTAATTTTTAATCCTAACAACTAAAGCCTGATCAGACCGAATAGTTAAGCCAAATTTCTTATTTACGATATTTAGGTAAATATGTTATCAATTTCATCCAGCAAGACTTGCAGAAGCAAAGCATCTATCATTACATCCCATTTAAATTATCAACAAAAGCTATTTAAGTGGTTTTCCTAACCCTTGTTCGCCGGATAACTGACTAATCTGGCCTTGGTTTATAGGATTACTGACTGATCTTGCTTTATACGATTCGATCACTGACTGCTTTTGTTTTAGTTGGCCGAATCACTTACTGATCTTGCCTGAGTTTTCAGGATAATCCACTGATCTTACCTTACTTGGTTCGACCACTGACAAATCTTGCTTTGGTTTGTAGGACCGCGGAATATTCTTTGCGGTACTGTGCAAATCGAAGGACTGTAAGCCCAATCGGGCTATCAGGTACGACCTCAGTTAGGGCTTCCGGGTCATCAAGAATTTGGTCCTAGTCATGTTTCTTCATCTGCGTCTGATTCAACAAAATCAGGTAGATAATTATATTTATATGAAGATAAATTGTCAAAAAAGAAATGTGCTCATGTTATTATTATATATTGGTATTTCCTACAGTATTTGATATTGCGTAGAAAGTAGAAATTATGAATTTTAGAGTTTGTGAAAATGCAATTATAATTTTTGAAGAGTTTGCCTTAGTGAAGAATAAATTTTTTTTTAAGTCTATAGCTTCACTTATTAGAATTAGTATTTTGATTTTGGCGGTCAGTGCATGGTATTTTTAGGCGATCAATTTCATCGAGTCTTTTCTTGAATTTTCGACCGTATAACATCATAGTCAAATAATCATAGCTCGATTCACAGCTGATTATCATCGATCCAAAATAAAAATACTCGATTAAGAATAAAATACTATGCAGAAATTTTAAGGACTATAGACAAAGCGCAATCGTAGAAGGCTTTACAATAATATTCTGTGAAGGAAGCTTCAGGTATTCAAGAATTCGAGAGCACAAAAAATGAGATTAGCTCCTCTGCATGTCCGCGTAACTACAAAGTGCTCTCCATAGTTAGGTTGATGCTATAGTGAATTAAACTATTTATATGTAAAAAAAGCTTTGGTAGACGTATGGAATTCAATTTAAGCGAGAATGATAGAACAATTAATTCTAGTGTTATATAAGTCTGAGGGATTCATGTATAGCTTCAGCAACATTATTGTTAAAAGAAAGCTCTTTATCAAAGAAAGGGTCCAGGTCACGAACTTGTGCCGTCTTGAGTAGATCCTGATAATCAATATCGTGATTATGCTTTATCGTTACTTTATCCGCGAAGAAGATATTATTAAAGACTTTTGAGTGCAGAAAGCGCAAAAGGATTCGACCCGAGCGGCATTACAGATGCTGCGAAAAAAAAACGCTTAATTTTTATCCTGCACTTAGAATTGAAGTCCTAAGAAGGAAATAAGACACAAGTCCCATGGAACTTAATTTCTCCAGCAGAACGTCGTGATCGTCTACATCAAGAGCCTTCGAGGAACCTATTTAAAGCGCAGCCACTTGAAGCCATTGACTGTGGTACAAAGCGTCTAAAAGAGGAAAGAATAATTATGATGGAGATCCGACTATGATGGAGATCCATTCTGCTCATCAATAAAGTTGTGGGTAGAAACTAAATACAATTTATCGTAAACGATACTTTAAAAAAAATATTAAACGAACTTCATGTAATTCTTGGTCAATTGTATCTTTCCTTACTGCGATCTCCACATTTGTAAACTTTTTCCACGCTTGAGGAAAATAACCCTTCTAAATGGACATGTTGCATATTATATACATTGGAAGGATTGATAATAAGGAACAGAATTTAGTTAGTTAGAAAAATATACTATCGTGACCGTCACCTTCAGTGATGTTGAGATCTCATAATTTCTACATAATTTCATCTCGACTAATTTTTACGCTAGAAAAATCGTCTTCATAGTTACTGAAGACTGAAAACAAATTGTGGACACCACATTATAAAAACACTCAATGCTTTTTGAAGCTGTTGGTGGGTGTTTCTTGGAATTCCTCATAGTTGCATTATGCAGCAGTTTTGCTGATAAAGTTTATTTTTGTTTTGTTTAATGTTATTATTACACATGTATATTCTACATTCTATGTAAAGGATTTTTGCTTACATGTTGTTTACATGTACCACTCTATAATGCTTTAAGATTGGTTTACTTTTGCCTATGGGAGTTTCAATCAATTCCTGTTTGCTCAGTTGAGTAACCAGGCCGCTGTCCATGTTTATTTTCGCCCGTTTTTCACGGTCATTAATACGTGTATACATTCCCCGAAGAACACGATTGTGATGTTCAAATATAGCCAGGATGTCACGAGTGAGTGTTGTTAAAACAGTTTGCTCTTCAGTTGGCATGGGTACATGGATATTTCGTTCTCCTCTCACTTGAATTGGTTTATGTGCAGGGAATGTGTATCTTTGAATTTTGAATATTTGGTGTGGATTCGTAAGCGGAATAAGCCTGAGGAATGGGCGTTCATGAAGTTCAAATCCAAGTATGAGCAAAGAATTATGCCTGCGAGGAGGAGATTTGGACCTCAAACGAACAGAAGGCTCGGCAGAAAAAGTAGACATGTTAGGAGAATTAGATATGCCAAGAGGCTCAGGCCTGGCACGGGCATCAAAAGATGCGCGGCGAGGAAAACCAGGAAGGGGTTCGCCATTAGGTAAGCATTCGAACTGGGAACTCAATTCTAGAACAAGAATCAAAGTATTAAATTCTCCTTAAAAGTATAAAAGTAAGTATGAATTTCTTTACAAAAAGCATTAATTTCTAAAAAATAACTTTCATTAATACCTTATGATTTTTCTTTTAAAATATATAGTTTCGTTCATAACACCAAGCTTAACCCGAAATTCTTCAAACTTCCAGGATTTCTTTAAATATAAAAATTTTTGCTAAAATATCCAATCCGTGGAAAAAACAAAATATTACATTGAGAGTAGATAGTTATTTTTATAGATTTAATGATTTTCCTTTTAAAATATAAATTTTTTCCTAGAAAGCAACAAACTTAACCTTATTTTCTCAAAAATTGTAATATTAATTTTAAATATGAAACATTTTTTTCAAACATCTATTTCCGTTTAAATGATCCGAATATACTCTTGAAGCTATTAATATGCCCTCAAATAATTGATGATTTTTAAATTAAAACATCTATTTCCGGCCAGGAAACTTCTCCATAAACTTAAACTTTTAGAATATGTATGATTTCCTCAATAATTTATGATTATAATTTTAAAATAACCTTTCGTTAAAAATATTGTAAACACAAACTTATATTATTAAAGCAGTTCTGATGAGAAGTCTTGGACGGATGTATAAACCAAGAAATTCGAGAAATCTTGGTACCTTAATTCTATGCATTTTTGTCGGAATGCTTAAAGCTTTTAGAATTTTAGGATATGTAAAAGTCTGATTTTCTTGAACCTGCCTTAATATTCTGAAATTTAACGGATTTCTGATTAGAACCATGTGAAATCTGATTCATCGAAGTCGAACTGCAAACTCGTCAAAATTTGTCAATTTTTAAAATTTTCTAATCTTTAGTTATACTATTTTCTAAAAATTTAATTTCTGTAGACCTACAGACTTCTTTTGAAACTAGAGGGTCAGGCAGATCCAGAATGAACACATAAATTTAAAAAATCCCACTTTCGCAAAATTAGGAAGATATGTGAAGTTGATATGCAGAACTAAAGAAAATAACACCATAAATCCAATAACCGAATTTGGGCAACCATTCCAAAAATTTCCTATTGCAATCTGGAGAGAGCAAAAAAATTCTATTTAACAAGAAAAAATTCTTTTTTTGAACAAAAAAAGTAAAGAGCAAAGAAAAATGTAAAGGCCTACCTTATAATCGCCTGATAGGATTTTAAATTTGATTTTGAATTTATTCAAATTTCCTAAATTTTAATTTAGGTGACTTGGATTGATGGAACTTTCTGTTTCAGGTAAGTTTATATATGGTTTTCCTATTGACGCTTACTTGATTCTGTTCGAATTTTTATTTTTACATTAATTTTTTTGCCTTGAAAAAAGGTGCTTTATTAATTCAAGAACATTGCTGATTATTTTTTAGAAGTGTTTTTATATTTTGGTTTGATAAATGTAATAATGAAAAAGCCGAAATAAATAAAAAAGAGAAGGATTGCCTATTCTTTTTTTATATCTAAATTTATAATTCAATTTATAACCATTATTATTGCATGTAACATGTGATTTAAAGTAAATAAGTTATACATTGAAAATAATAAATTGTTGAAATAACCAAAGAAAATATATTGCAGGGCACCACAATGTTTTGGATCAGCACTGGTTATTTCTCGCAAGCGCTAACATGTTTTCTGGTCAGCGTATAAGTTCTGTTTGCGTCGTACATCTTGCTGAAGCATCAAACGGCACACTGGTGCAAATTCGCACCGAAACAATTTTCAGTTTGTTGAGATACTATTTTTATATTATTTTTACATTATCATATTATTTTTTACAATTGTTTTATTTATTTTGGTTTGCTAAATGTAATAATGAAAAAGCCGAAATAAACAAAAAAAGACAAGGAAGGGGAATTTGTTGATTGCCTGATTGATTTTATGCTCAACAAAGTAATTTTTATAAATTCTGCATATAATCTCTTTGAAATTTCTTAAATTTTGATATGTGAAGTGCCCTACTGCTAAAGCATATGGAGGACTTTAGAACTATTAAAGAGATACCCGGAATTCTGAATATTGTTTGTCTTTTTTTTAATATTAGTGCTTTTAAAATATGTGCAATTTCCGTAACAATAAAATACAAAATAAATCGCGCAAATATTGATTTGCATATATCTTAAAAAATTTGTCTAAAATTATAGATATATTATTTGTTTATATTTACCAATAGAGTTTAGGATAATAACTGTCGAGGATATTACGAGAGTATAGAAAAACTGCATCCTCTCTAATTCGAGCTAAAAATTATTAATGTATGATTGGAGAATTTAACTAACACTGTAATTAATGATCATTCTAGTACCTTATTAGCTTATGCATAATATTTTACAATCTTTATCTCACGCGTAATATAAGTCAAGCTTGTATTTCTGAGATTCACATTGCATTAGGATCAGTTTCAGAGAGAAAATTTATTATTTAAACTCCTTAAAACTGACATCACAAATTATATAATCATTCGTTTTCTGGAGAAATACAGTGTTTCCGTGGATAATTCAAATACTGTCCATTTGTCTTTTGAAAAAGCTAACTTAATTTCTTCACAAGATATTATCCTTGTCCCTATTTTTTTATAATTTCTACCATCGCGGCTTCACATTAGATATCGTAACGTAACTTGCAAATAGAAGTTAAATGAAAATTAAAACGAGTTCCCAACACTTTAACTATGATTGTTGCTTCTAGTAAAGAGCAACGTAAGAAAATCATAAAACTCGATTTTTAGGCACGCAAACGCATTAGGAATTATCATTATTTAAAAATTGTACAACTTATAGTTTACGAGATATTCCAAATTGCAAAGTGATATTTTCTTAATGCTGTGAAACTTAGCAATTTATTTTTAATGAACTATACCAAGTTTTGTTTATTTTACCCAAATTCTTTTCTGAAAAGGAAATCTAATAAAACTCTTTGGTGGCCCAACAAATTTATGGACAGTTTTTTCCGGACTGCTTCTGGGTGTGCTATCATTTACTTTAACTGAATATACTTATTTCGTTAATTGATTTCATTACATTCTCTACACCACATTCGTTGAGGATATCCTCATTACTGACTTTGTCCATTAGCAATTTACCGCATACATTCTGCAGGAATCGCAAATACAGAATTAGTGGCGCATTCTGGTTGTGCAGCAGGCTTTTTCGCCCAAAACAACAAATTGTCCCGGGTTGCGTACAATCCCTGAACAAGCTTTCACGTATAATTGAAGGCAAAATTATTCTTCTCTTTTACCATTTTTATCATTTGATCCATCTAATTTTTTGAGTTCGAATCGAAAATGATTTCTTAAAATACCAAAATATTCTGAAGAAATCAATTAAATGTTATTTAAAACAATTGGACGTGACAATAATGGCGATATTTGATCATAAAAATGTGAAAAGATTGACCTGGGAGATGGCTGCTGCAAAACCGCGTTTGTGCTCATAAAAGCTACACCAATAAGTGTCATTTTTTGGGTTTAACTCAAACACTACCCTGCAATAACACTAGAAGTTAAAAATTACTTTCGCAGCGATAGGTTCATAAATACGTTGATAATAAAGGGCACAATCAGAGATACTTCCCCACATGTTGCAATTTTAGCTAATGGGCGCCCACAGGGCTCCGACTCAAGAAAATATAATGAGGAAGAGCTCAAAATAAATATATTTCTCATCCTGAAAAATCATCTCATAGTCTTTGGTTATGTTTTTTACTCTTTTTTCTCCCTTTTCTCGTAGAGTTAAGCTCTATGTTCTTCACACTAGTATTTAGTCTGCTTCACATCCTCTGACAGCCTTAGCAAATTTCTAACTTTATTTAGTATTTTCACTTCAATCACAAGCTAAATTCACTTCACTGACTGCTGAAGGGAAAACAGTAGACAAAATGCATGGTTTTCGGTCACTCAGTTGTCAATTTGAGTTTAAGTCAGTCCAGTGACTTTATATTTTTTCAAGATTTTCCAAAGATCAATTCTATCCTCCTTAGTAGACGCTTTTTAGGTCTACTTGATCTATCTTGTCACATAGATTTAGCATCTCGTTCAGCCAACATATTTATTCCACTGGAGTTTTTAGCGTCTTATCTTCTATGCTGCGGGTGCGCTGCTCTATAGCTTCACCCAGCCATAACTCATTGAAAAATTCTGTTTGAAGCGTCCTTTGCTTCATCTGTATCATATACCAAATTCCCCCTTGCGAATCCCCATGACGACTAATTATGTAATGCACGGAAAACGATGTGGGCAGAGGGCGGTACCAGATACTGTGGAACGAACATTTTCCGCTTGGGCTGAATCTCTTTTGATTCAAGGATGGAGCTGGGGTTTTTCAATTCTTTGGGGTCCCGTCCGATTTAGCTAGCGAACGCGCGAAGTGCGAGTTATCGAGGCAACATTGATACCGCGCATGTGGGAACTGAGTGGTCCAACACAGAGAGCGCGTGCTGTTCAATACTGTTAAGTCAGCAGTTCGTAAGAAGCGTGACACGATGCATTCTACTAGCTACACCCAAGCTTCCAAATTACTGACATACCAGAATGGAACAACACGCGCTCTTTAAGTTGGATTGCTCTGCTCCCGCATGCGGAGAAACAATATTTTCTCGATAATCGTTCATCGTGGGTTTGCTGGTCAAATCAGGCGGGACCCTACAGAATTGAACTGCTGTAGTTCTGTTTTGGAACCTATAGAGGTGTAACGCACATGGACGTCTTTAGTACTACAGTGTCTCCTAAAACTTTCTAGTCGGATTTTTTTCGTGTCCTGCTTTATTTCTTAGTTATGAGGAACAATTTCCACTGTAACTTCTTTGATACTTCGAAAGCGTTTTTCTATTTATTCTTAGTTGTTCGGTATCGTTCTTGCTGGTGTTTTTTTTTAGTTTTCGACCATCGTTAAACATAGAACAAATTCTTTGGACTAAACTATAAAATTAAATAATCAAAAGTCCTGAGAGGCCTTTCAGGTTTAAATCTCATTTTTTAATAGGTACTTAAGATCGTGACGCGACGTTTTGGTTCTGGAATTGAACGCTTCTCAGGCATTGACTTTGCTGCTACCATTGTTGCCATCGCTAAAAGTAGAGAAAGTTTCTGGGCGATCGTTAAATTAAACGGACACTGAAAACTTAATTTAATTACAAAAATAAAGTTAACAATGTTGTGTAAAAATATTTTGTCAATGTTAAGAGTGTATACTTTTTAAATTTTTTAGGCAAAATCTGATTGGTTAAGCGGTTTGTTGCAAGTTATTCAGGCTGACTATCGCGATTGTCTAGTTGGTGGTGGAATCAATATTTCAGCTTAAGATTAAAAGTTTAGACAGTAAAAATAACGTTTTCTTATATTTAACATGAATAACGCGTTTTAGAAGTTTAAAGAAGTGTTAAAAATGCCTCGAATATTAGTAAAACCTGGATTTGTAAAGTGCGTCCGTGCGCATATGCCAAAAGTCGGCATGTCATTGGATACAATTTTTTTCTCTGTAATTAACCTAATTTACACACAATTTATTCCTTTTATCTTTGCCGACATAAATTGATGATGGCAGAGGTTAGTTTAGGAAAATCTCATTTTCAACCACTCCAATTGTATTAATGATTACTATATTTTTTACATTGAATTGCAAAACAACAATATTATGTAATAATTATATTTGGTTAAGTCTGGCTTTTCATAGAAAGAGTTTTGCACAGGTGAACTTATTTTTGGCCCCCCACACTTTTTAAAAACGCAACTCTTTCCTCATGTTCTCTTAGTTCATAAAGAGTTCTAAAATTCTGTGAAGGTAGAGTTTTAGAAAACAAAAACCTTAATTTTAGGATGCCAAGAGTTCCAATCAGAGTCATGTCGCGTCCTCAGAATAGATCTACACATAATTTTTATAATACTTTTTGAGGAAATCACATTTCTTTAAATAAGATACTCTGAAGAACACGTACATTTCTTAAACTTTTGAATTGAAATAAGGCACACACTAGAGCCTTATCACCTGATTCGTATGTACTACTACAATGACATAGGTGTACGAACGACGTTACATCAATAGGTCAATCAATAAATTTAATTTTAAATGATATAATTATTTTCTTTGCAACATGGTTTAATAAAGATATAACCAGTTCCGAATTAAGTCAAGGAATTCTAATCGCCTCTAAACACAGACTCAGGTTCGTTCGCCTTCCCCCAAGCGTAGTTTTTTGCACCCCACCCAACTCTGCTTTCAACAATTATTTTTATTTGTGTAATGCCTTCGAAAACGAAATTGATGCTTTTTCTAATGATGTCGTTCATGCTTTTAATGATTTTAATATGTCTTATCCATTCTGGAACGATTCGCCTTACCAGGACTCACTCTGTGTGCCGGAACGTTCAGATTACCAACTTCCTCTCGGACACTATTTTCTATCTTAACCTTGCGCAAATTAATATTAATTTTAATAAAACCGATTTAACTGATAAAGTTGATGTGGCCAACGATGCTCTGCCTCCCGTGGATAACTATCATCCTATTGAGATGTACATTTAGATCCTATCTTACCAAAGTATCTAGTGATTTTGGTTGAAACATAGCAGGTTTTAACTTTGAGAAGCACAATGTGAAGGTAGTAAATAATTTTATAGGAAGCATCGATTAGAATTTTATCTTCGCTAAAGTTATAGGTAATGATTTTGCAAAGATTTCCTATGTACAAATGTATGTAGCTTTTGAGTATTTTGTTCCTTTGAAAGTCTACGTGGCATACACTTTTCCTCACTGATTCAGCAGTAATTTAAAACTCCTTACGGAAACGAAAAAGGCAGCCTTTTTTAAGTAAGCGTATGTGACCAAAAATATCCGCTAAATGTCCACATCAGGAGATAAGATATTAGGCTTAAAATAAATAAATTAGATGCAAGCAAAGGTGCAGGTTTCGACAGCGTGCCCCCCTTTTCTAAAATCGTGTTGCCATTCACTGATAAACCCATTATTTTTTATTTTTAATACATAAATTGCAGAAGTTTGATTTCAGCAAGAACAGAAAAAGAGTATTTTTATTCCTACTATAAGAAGCTGTAATGAAAATGGTGTTAAAAACTACAGGCCCATAAAAATTTTCGATTCCATTCCTAAGATTCTTCAAAGTAAATATTATTTAGGTTACACTAAATTTTCCCCCTTGAAAATATCTAGCTGAGAAGCTGCAAGGTTTCAGAACAGGTAGATTTTCTCTTACTAACTTAGGCATTTATTCACTTCTTCTCGTGAACAATATAGAATCTGGCGTTGAAGTTGATGCGGTGTACACCGACTCTTCTAATGCTTTCGAAAAGATCGATCAAAGAATTCTTGTAACGAAGCGCTGGGCAAAAGGCTTTTCAGGCAATGTAATTTTTTGGCTATCTACCTATGGGACGATCGGTGGCAATGTGTGCAAGTTAATAACAGGTACTCGAAGGACTTTCGGGCTACATCTGAGGAACCTGAGGTATCTCACCTGGGGCCCTTTGTTATTTCTGTTGCACTTAAATGACATAGTCCCATTTTCAGATTTTGTCTGTGCCGCCTCTTTGGTGATGATCTTAAAGTGTATAAAGCCATCCGGACTCTTTTGGAATGTTTAGACCTGAAAGAAGATCTTCTTCTCTTTTAAATATAGTGTACTCGAAATAGGATGACAATTGCCCATAGAGCATCACTATTGAATTGATAGAAAGCAGTTACAGATAGTTTCGAGGATACGTAACTTGAGGATTATACTTGAGGGAGTCTTGAAATTTGACGAGATGATCTCGCAAGGGGCCAGAAAAGCTGTCAAAACCTTGGGGATTGTCTAAATTATTCGATCGAGTACAAAGCCGTTTCCTGCGGTTCGCAGTGAGACAACTGGAAATAGCTATGACCAGACGCTACCACAACTAATTGTGCTTTTTCAATAATGTACTGAACATAAATATCGATAGCCCTAGTTTACTAGCTGGAATTAAAAGTTAAGACAGATCGAAATAACTGCGCTCTGGGATACTATTTAGGCTACCTTTCCACTCTCTCAACTATTGTTTTTAACTGAATACATAATAGAATCTGCAACCAGGTTAAACAACGTGGTAATGATATCGGTTTTTTGGATGTACATGGGTATATGTCCTCATTGAAATTACATAATATTACTTTAGTTAGTTTTACCACTATTCTTATGAAGTTTGTATAAAAGGCATGCATTCTTCAGAAAATCTCAAGCTTTAATAATTAAAAGTTCTCTTGCGGTTTTTGAAATGAAAATCAACGTTCTGAAGGCGTACGTTTGTGTTTTTTCCCAGCTGAAAGAGGACGATTCTGCGCAGGTTGCTGTACATGAACCTGCGCATGCACACACATGTAATCTTGAAGATTCCGTCCAGGAATTTGGCAGAGGAAACTGTACATGATAGCGATGGAACCTTTATGCAAGTTAACCTCTGAATGATACTATACAAGTTCCTTTACATAGTAAGTTTATGTGTGAGTTCATGTACAGGATTTTGTTTAGGATTTTGTACAATTATGCATAAACCTGCACAGAAACAACTCTTCAAAGGTTCGCTAGTAAATTAGCTAAGTTTACTTCGCAAAAGGAATTGTATAGGAATCTGTGCATAAACCTGTACATGCTAATGCAGATGTTTCTTTTCCGGTGCAGGTTCTTTTGAAGAATCATATACAGGTTTCTTTGCCAAATTCCTGCAAAAATAAGATCTAAAATATCCTGCTTTGTTAAAAATTATATACATCTTGGTTTAAAAACCCCTAAAGGAAATCTTATATTGCAATAATTTTTTGCAGTCATTAATAATTAAATATTTCTTCTCAATAATACCAAGAAAAAAGTACATTTTTGTGGTACATTATTGGTTAATGCAAAAAGTACTGCCACTCTTGAGGCGGTAAGCCTATCTCTTACCATAGAAAACATGTAACCGCTAGATATGCGGTGGACGCCTCGAGCGCTGTCAGTATTTTCATAATTCCCGTTTGAGAATTGTAGACAGTTCATAGTGGCATACGATTATTCACTTTAAGAAAAAATTAAGACTGTTTATTTTTGCAGAGTGGAGTTCACAATTCGAATGTTTGCGGAATGGGGATTCTCTTCTTGGTGTTCCTCGCAACGCACCTAATTCTTCCCCGGACCGAACTCTTCCTCCTGACGAGTTAACCTTTCGCATAAGGTCAAGGTCTCGTCGTGTCGAGCCTTCTCTTCTTCTCAGTTCAAGGTTTCCTTTTACAAATGTGATTTAATAAATGTTTTTTTCGGTCATACGTTCATAATAATTGTGCACTTATTATTTAGATATTCATGAAGTGTCTGTACAAATAGGCCGACGTTTCGACACACGCTTTGTGTCTTTCTCAAGGC